>JANEYF010000817.1:0-50487 GCA_029963845.1 Rhamnusium bicolor
ATCGTTTATTATTATAGAATTAAATTGGAATTATTGTGGTGGATAAATGCTATCCCTATGGTATATGTACAGCTACATTTACTTTAAATGACCAGAGGGCGTTCATATATTGTGGCTATGGGGGATGCTTAATATTGAAACAGGATTGCTCAGTGGTATTAAAATCACTTCAATAATATTAAATTTTGTTGAATAAACTGTTTTTATTCTTTAAAATTCAAAACTGCGAACATTTAATTTGTGACTGACAGAATTAGAATATATAATAAACACTGTCAGATTATAGAGGCGCCACCAATCCTTTATCTGTTAAGTGCGTAAATTCAAACATTCAATACTCCCACTGATTAAGCACTTAACATTCTATAACACCAAAAATAAACACATATTCATGATACATGTCACCAAAACATAAAATAATAATATCCTAACTTTTACAAAGATAAACTAATTACAGTTCATTGAATCTTTTAAACTGTTCAAATACATCACTTTTATGTTTGATAAAGAAAACTGCTCGATAACTTGAACGATCATCCTTAAACAACACAAAATATTTAGCACCTTGAACAGATAATGTGGACATCGGTCCACATACATCACTATAAGTCAATTCACCTAACTGCATTTTAATATGCGTACCTTTTGAAAATGGAAATTTATGTTGTTTGCCATACACACAGGGCTCACAGAAGAAATTATCAATATCAGTGAAATTTACACCAGTTGCTAACTCTTTTGAAACCATAGTTTTCAACGTTTTAACATTTATATGTCCTAGTCTTTCGTGCCACAGTTTTAAATTATTTTCTGACACTACATTGGCCACTAACACTATTGTTTTAAACAGCATACAATACAAGTTATTTGTTTTACGAATTGCACATGCCATGATTTCATTATCGTGATAAATTTCTGCATTATTATTTATTTTAATAATTTTCATCCCTTTTCTTTGTGACAATGCCTTCAGAAAACAGATTCTTTTGTAGTTCGGGTATGTATAAGACATTTAAGATTGAAGCATCAAACCAATTATTCTTAATACACTTTTTGATTTTAATTGTACCTCTTCCTTTTACAGCTAAACTTTTGTCATTACCAAGTGTCACAAAACTTTCATCTTCTACCGCTTCAAAAGTCGAAAAGAAATCTCTTCTGAATGTCATATGTGCCGTAGCCCCGCTGTCCATAATCCACATGTCATTATTTGACAGTTCTAACTGTGCATTCAAATTCTCAAATTCTTGTGAATTATTCGTTTTTGCTATGAATGCCGATAAATGACTTCACCACGAGAATAGCTGGTGCTCTCATTGCTATTTTTGTTTCTCTTCTTATTTACACAGAAATGAGTATATGTCCCTTCTTCCTACAGTTAAAACAAATAACTTGTGACTTACTTCTGTTCATTTTATTCGTGTTATTTGAATCTTGTGAATTCCAATATTTTCCACCATTTTTTGAACCTTTTGATACTGTAAGTGCAGTTTCAGTGTCTTCAACCGACGTTAGACAATTTTCTTCGTCAAGTAAACGAGCTGTCAGATTAACAATAGTTTGTTTATCTTCGTTGAGGTCTATAAGTGTTGTAAGTAATTTTCAAAAATTCTTCCATACTTGGTCAAATTACAAAATTGAGTCAATAGTTGAAAGTGAACTAGGGTATTATATCTATTTAATTAATTTTCACTAGTAGGAAAATATATGTAAATATAAGTAAAATTGGATAATAGTTGAAGATTCATAAAATCAAGGTAAAAAAGTCGTCTAGAGAATTCAAATTATACTAGAGTTCAAATATTGTACATAAAATGAATTTTCTAAATAAGTATCTTGTCACTACAAATATAGAAAGTGTACCTCTATCGGAAACCTCAATGAAGTCGGTGAATAAAACGTCCAGGAAGTAGTCAAAAAAAATCACCCAATAAAAACTTCTAAGGTGACATCCGAAGCTTTTTCCCGACTAGGCCCCTTAAGTGATAGCCATGCTTGTCTGAAACTACGATATTTCATTGGCAAACTACTTAATATTTTAGTAATAATAGCAGCATCACTAATCTGTTCCCCTGCTTCTTTAATCTGTCTAGCCAGATTTTCAACTTTCGCAATATGTTGTACAATTGAATCATTTGTATTCATCTTGTATTGATGAAAGCATTCGTGAACAATCATTTTATTGGTTTCCGACTTTTGTTCATATATTGAATCAAGTTTGTCAATTATCTCCTTTGAACTTGAACAATTTGCAGTTAACGTGATTTGCGAGTAATCCATTGCCGACGTAAGAGTGAACATCGCCATTGCATCTAGCTTATCCCATTTCTCTTTTTCAATTATCGTTTCAGCGTTTGTAGAATCAACCTCTGGTTTTACTTTTCCACCAGTCATTACATTGTATATGCCTTTTGCTTTAAGAGCACATACCATCTGGAATTTCCATTGCTGGAAATTCTTCCCATCAAACTTGTTGACAATTGTGATATCAACTTTATCTGTCATTTTTGTAAAAGATCAGCTGCTAACAAGTACTTCAATTATTGTTAACTTCCAACTCAACGAGCACGCTTCAATATTATTATTTATTATCAAGCAAACAATTGATAATCACGTGCTGATTTAACCTCAAGGAAAAATTAAATTTCTGTTCGCAATTTTGAGAATAATTTTTTTTACTTCTCACCTCTGATTACGTAGCTGGGCCCATAACCTATTAAATTTTGTTGAATAAACTGTTTTATTATTCTTTAAAACTTTACAAACTGCGAACATTTAATTTGTGACTACAAATTAGAATATATAATTAAACTGTCAATTTAGAATCTTATCTATTAAGTGCGTAATTCAAACATTAATAAATAATATTCTTTGAGCTAACATGTTTCTATAATAAGCTTACTCCGTTGCTGAAAGTAGACATAGATAACGGCGCCCTCCGGTCATTTAAAACAGATGTAGCTGTATAACATGTTACCAATAGATAATGTGGTTGGATTTTAAATAGTATGAGTAATAAAAGGTAAAGAACTGCATCTAAAATTAAATACTAGGTATAATCGAACACAAGATATAAGAAATAAAAAGCCAAGCCATAAATTTAAATTGTTGACAACAATTGATTTGCGGCATTGCAACAAAGGCGCCTAGGATTACATACATATTTTCTTTGTCCGGTAACGGCACACCTACGAATGAATATTTCATAATATTAGGTACTTCTTTTATACAGTATCAATTTAGAGTATTGCATTATGTAATACGTACTTATCATGAAATTTTATATGTTCCAAAGTATGAGTAAGTTCAAGTAATTCGATTTTATCGTGCGTCCGTAAGTTTTATAGTGTGGTAAAGAGAAAACGACATCCTCATATAGACCAGGCAGCGAAAATATCCAACAGATTGTATTCTAATCTACCTGGTATTTCAACAATTACAAGAATAAACACTGGGATATAAAATGTCCTGAAGTCAGAAAAACAATGAGTTTTCCTAAAATTACACAACGGCACTGAGTTAATTAATTATTTGAATAATTTAGTTTTGAAAATTCTGAGTACCTCTGAGTAGTACAGAAACAACATATTTATTTTATTCTTACATAATACAGTAAACAATTTAAGGGTTTTCTGATCACATTAGAGCTCTTAAATTACTTCGACATCGATAAAAAATGTTCTTTGTTAAAAAAAAACACACTATACTCAACAGAACTGTTTACGAAATGTGTAAGATAAGGAATGGATAAATGGGCTGAAACATGAACATATATAAAGAATAGGTATGTGATCAGAAACGTCATAATGTTGGTTTTTCTACTAAATAAATGATTATTAATTGTCAACAAAGCCAAAATAAACCTTTGCAAATTTAGACATTGATGGTATTATATAGGAACTTTTTGCATTTTCTAATTTATTTTAGAAATGCAGATTAAAGAATTATAAACTATAATCAAAAGTATTTTCCTTACAAAAAGCTAAATCTTAATTATGCTGCTTTTTTATCAATTTACAATTTGTGATAATAAAATCGGGATTCCTTTAGATGACATGACAAAGCCCTAAGTCTTGTCTTCCTCGAGCATTACTCGACATTTTAATAATTATTTATAATATACTGGCTCCATCTTTAAATAGATGAAGCCAGTTAAATTTGTGTGGTAGAAGGATAGGATTTTTACGGCCTTTAAAATTATGTGTGATAAGTAAGCCTGGCCAAGCGATGGTAGATTCAGGGTCGGACGAAATACCAGTGCCATCGCGCGCTTGTTTACGATGACGATGACACGACACACTTCAGTTGTTATCTGTCGGTCGATGCATAGAGTACTAATAAATAATAAATAATGTTGAGCGTAAAGAGTAGAAAACGACCGTACGCTGATAAAGTGAATAAATATATCGGTGAATTTCCGGATTTATTATATGATGGATGTAACGTTTGTGATCAAGACTTAATGTGCTGGAATAAATACGGCTGCAAAATTCATGTCAATAGTAACTGGTCTAAAAATAAAAAAAATGGCGTGTGTTCTTTGGAACCTCAGTTTATGTTTTACTGTTAATGCTGATTGCCTGTAATGTTCCCCTGCTCATATTAGATAAACCAGCATTTCGGGAGTTCTGGAATAAATACAATCCCTAGGTGAATTTACCAAGTCGTTCATCGTTACGTAGATATGTGTTCGTGAAGACATTGTAAATAGGATTAAATGTGCATTAAAAATTACACAGCTGTGGTTATGTGTTGACGAGACGACAGATTGTCAAAAAAATTCTATTTTAAATGTTATAGTACGTGTACTCGACCCTGTTAAACCAACATTTCCACTTTTACTAGCTAGCAAAAGACTAACTGCGTGTACTGACGAAACAATTACGCGGGTGGTGTTGGAGACTTTCGAAAAATTTGAACTGTCAACAAGTCAAGTGTTGATGTTTGTGACCGACGGTGATACGACAATGCGTTTGGTGGGCCGTTTTCTTCAAAGAGACAATTGTAGGTTTTTACATGTTACGTGTAAAGTGCATGCGTTCCATCTTGTAGCAGAAACGATTCGAAAATGTTTTCCAGAGGTAGATGCATTAATAGCAAATACAAAAAAAGTATTTCTCAAATTTCCTAAACGGCTTCGAGCATTTCACACACTGTGTCCTGGTATTTCGGAACCACCAGAGCCGATTCTTACCCGTTGGGGAACGTGGTTGAAGGCAGCCTTTTATTATGCTGAATATTTTCAACAAATAAAAGCTGTGATACTATAGTTCAACCCTAACGAGGCTGCAGCTATTACGGAAAGCCAGACAAGCTTTCAAGACGTTTCCCTTGAAACAGATTTAAAAACTATTTATAACAATTATAGAGGACTACACGACGCAATAGAAAAATTGCAAAATACTTCGTTGTCGTTAGTGGAATCGCTGCAAATAGTGGACGACGTAAATACACAGCTACAGACTATAAATGACGCAAAAAATAAGCCCGTTATCGAATAATTCGAGTGTATTACGGAAAGATCTTGATTTTACCAAATTAAGACAAACTTGTGATGGTGCATCTACAGCTGCGTTAAGTGAGTCCACAGAGTGTTTTATTTATGCCTATATTACTTCCGTAGATGTCGAACGGTCTTTTTCAAAATACAAACATATTTTTTCACCACAGCGAACATCGCTTACTGAGACAACTGTAGAAACATCTCTGATGGTACACAGTTATTATAGAAGTGCTCCAGTTTGTGATAACGACAACCAAGCTACTTCATAAATCTGCTTAAGAAGGTGAGTTTTGTACATATTTTTATAAAGTGTACCAGTATTAATAAAATTTATTTCCATTTATTTTATTAATTTATTATTAGTTATCACTTAGATATACAATGTACATGTGTGAACGTCATTTAACAGTTTAATAATAATGCGCAGCACTAAGCTTACAAAATGTAAGGAAATACATAAAAAAAGAATTTAAAGCGAACGAAATAGTACAAAAACATACATCACAATATATAAAATATTTTTGTTTTTATTATTGTACTCATTCAAGTATTATGATATGATGCATACCCAGTACGTCTCTGTAGGATTAATGACCTTGGCCAGGCTTAGTCATAAGTAGAGATCGAAAGGTAGCGATAAATGACGTCAATTCCAGGATCTTGTCACCGCGTCAATATGTTCATGCATATATGACAAAATATTGTCTTACCTTGTGGTTATTTTGGCTAGTTCGGTAACATCCAAAGTTAATACCAAGAGGGCTGAAAGTATTGGTGAAAGTAACAAGCGATCACAAGAGTAAAAATACTAAATTAATGCACCCACTAAAACATTTATTTTGCCACCTTTCAACCGCAGGCATTGGTGGTTTCATCCACACTAATCCAAATATATTTGTCATTCAGTCCAGAATATTTTTTTTGTTTAATGGTAAAAATTAAAATTAATTATTTTCTAAAAACAACGATCAAAATTAAAAGTAGGTACTTGCTCTTAATAAAAAAAAAAAAGATCTGATGGTATCAAATATATCAACCCCAAACAAAACTATTACATTCTCGTGAAACTAACGGCTGGTCATATAACTATCGTTGAAGAGTTTTATTAGTTTAATGTTTTGCTTGTTCACATACGCCGATTAAGAAAATTGGATTCAATGCTAGTCTGCTTTCATCTTTAATGTTTATAGGGATGTGTTTATATCAATATTTTCTGCAGCGCAAATTATCCTGCTCCTTCTTTTCTCGCTTGCATAACAATTTTTTTTGAACATGGATACTTTATTAGTGAATAGCATGTTACAATTTTGTTTATAAATATTAAAATGAGTAATAAACTGGTCATATAGTTTGAATATTAAAATGATAAAAAAAAACGATGAACGCCTGAATGGCTGAAAACATCTTTTATAATTTATAAGCTTTAAGCAGGAAATTGTTATAAATATACTATACAATAAATAAAACTGAATCTAATAATTATATCCAATTTATTTCAATAAAACAATGTAATCACTACTCAATAATCCGGAAATACTCCTATCAGCTTTTCTGAAGATTTAAATTGTGTAAACGACAATCTTAGGAAACTGATAATCTGGGGAAATCATAGAAAATTAGTTCAGTAAACTCAGAAGGGGTTTAAAAGAGTTCAACATTCTGCTTTAGATAAAGGACACTAGTGTTTGTTTCTCCCTAACACGCCGCAAACGGCGAAAGCCACTCTCCATAATTGCACAACTTGCCTCATTTCGGTTGCTCCATCCGAAATGGCACTCGTTTAATTTAAATTGCAATTTATGCTTGTACCTGCATCATTTTGGTTCTGGTATTAATCTTAATTTAAGTCGAGAGCATCTCAATTCAACCGAATTAAAGTACTATAGAGGGTGTTTACAAATCTGTAGTATTAAATTAAATGGGTAATAATAGTTCATAACGAAATTTATCGATTGACCAAAAATTACTTTAATAGAAGTTCAATAATTACTGAGATATTAATTATTATATTTTTTATTAAGAAACCGTTTGAGAACTACTAGGTTCATTGCGCCAACATTTTCTCACCTATTATTATGTTATCGCGTCACTCATAGAACATATTTAATCTATGCCTCGCTCAAACGACTAGGGTGATATGAAACATTTCTCTCTAACTTTCAGAATACAAAGTGTTATCCACATTCTAGCAGTTATCAAAATCTATTATCGGTAATATCTTTGCAAATTATTCTAAGAAAATTATAAATTATATTCCTTGAACACGTGCGTAAACCGGTAAAGGCCGACGCTACACGACATAATATCTTCACTTCATCCCACTACTAGATTAGAAATCCCAAAGGGTAATCAGTTTGGTTTCAAAGCCCTAACAGTGTATTTGCCGTTTTAGTGTATAAAATTGGAATTTTAGTGACTAAGTGCGGTTTGTAGTTTTGCAGTTTTAAATGTTATAAAAATGTCAACAATAACAATCGTGTTCGGCATATTTACACGGACAACGAAAATATTGTAGACATGATACTAGTTTATGGAGCTTTGCAAAATGTCGTCAAAGCTTCCAGATTTTACGAACAACGTTTTTGAAACAAAGAACATCCCGATGCTCTTACACTGTACGAATAGTGCAACTGGTAGAGATACGGGTTCAATACAAGCGCATCCTGGACGTGTCCGTGAGGGGGAATAAGGAAAACCTGTAAGAATTTTAGACGCAGACGAGTTCATATTGGACGCTGGCTATTAATTTATCTACGTTAGGATAGCAATCCCTAACAGTTTCGGCAATTCGATGAAACCATTGTGCTAAATATGTCACATGAACTAAATTAATGTTTTTTTAGGCATTGTCCAGCGGCCTTTATATACGCCGCTGCGTCCGTTACAAACAGCAAAACACGTCCTTTGTTGCTCTCAAAGTTCTCGCCCAAAGTATTTTAAGACTGCTGTCGACACATTAGGTGCGTTCTTTCTGAGATCACAGCTAATCTAAGTTGTTTTACAGTTACACTGCATAAATAAAGGCATAATTTTATTTGATGTAGCCTTCGTAATCGTAGAACTACTTAGATTAACTGAGATCTCAGTTAGAAAGAACGCACCTATTGACATATTGTTGCTGCATTTGTGCGTTCCAATACTTTAGATGATATTAAATGAGCTCGCAGGACAAACTCATTCATCCCACCAAGCAAAACGTTTGCGACTTTCTGGCCTCTTAGTTGTTTCGTTGACACTAACCAAGATATGTTTCTCAGATTAGATTTCTGCTTTAATTTTATCGCACTGTCGGTAAATATATTTTTTTTGTACTGTTGACCCCACACTAACACCATTATATTTGCCACTAATACATTTTTGTAGAAACCTTCCCATCATTTGCACTACATCTAAATTAAAACGTTTTTCCCTATCACTGACACTCGTTTTTCTCTATATTGAAACAGGTGATTGCGGGGTGGAATGGGTACGAGTCGGGGTATCTCCGTGATCTCTGATATTTACTTCGACGTGGCTACTAACTACTATCTGACTTACGTTTACTGCCGCCTTTATTCCTTTGCATTTCATTGTCTTTGTGTGAAACTGTTTTATTTATAAAATTTAGGAATATTATTAGAATTACTTTAATTAACATCAGTTAAATAATATTACTATTAGTTACCATTATTTATTGTAGGAGTTTGTTATTAGTTTCAAAATTTCAAATGCCTGTCTTTAAGTGAAAAATTGTACACTCAAATTCAGTTCGTCACTGGAATGTACCCCGCGGATCCCAACAATAATTATGAGATAATATCATTCATTAAAATCACAAAAAAGTTCCAGTTTTATGTAGTATGTTGGTGTATTAAGTTTTTTTAATAAATTCTAAACAGGAGCATTTTATAGAACACTAAAATCGTTTGATTGAAATGCGTTACATTATATATCATATTTGTAACTTCAAGCACAAGAAATGAAATAAGAGCTGACTGAACAGAGATCGTAACTTGTTAGATTACTATTAAACATGTTTTTCAAAGTTTAATGTGAATTGCACTATAATTTAGCAGTATAAACTGGGTTTTGTTACAACGTGTTTCCGTATCATAGTTTCTTTTTAGTGCAATACCTTTGTGGACAGACAATCCACAGAAACTAATATTCTGTGGATTGCCGTAATGCCGCACTTTTACTGAGGCATAAACTTATAATCCTTGTAAAATTAGTTAATTAAAAACATGACTGCTTGTGATTTTATAATTCCGGATGTCCAATATAAAACGTCCTTCATCTAAAAACCCCTTTAGACGAGACAATTCTTGCTTGACAGTCTGCCAAAAATCTTGTTTACAATATCTGTGAAACTTAATCTAAATTTGCCAGACAAGCCTACTGTGCTACTTTGGTCCTAGTTTTGAAATGACCGAAAACAGTGCAAAATACGATAATATTACCAATATTTGCTGGTTTCTGGAGGAACATTTATCATCCAAAACGGTATTAAATCATTGCATATCTTAATCAAACAAAAAAAAAACACTTTTGCTTGTTTTTGACACATAAAAAACTTTGAAATTAGTAAAAAAAATTTACAGGTATATATGCGCTTAGAGGTACAGCTCCGTCTACTTTAAATGTTCGCATCAAAATAATAATTTGTAGAGACACGGTTACTGTATAACTCATTTTATGGGCGACTCCTGTCGCTAGAAGGATTCGCTTTCTTCCCCTGGTAACAGAAATAGCCCATATATTTATTTATGCAGCATTCTTGCCTCTAAAAATTAATCTTCATATATGGATATTTAAATCAGACGAAGCTGTACAATTGATATGCTTTAAATTTGGCAGGAAAAGGCAAATGGATTCTTTAATTGGTAAGAATAAGTAAAGACAAGATAACTGATTTGTTATAGACTTTTCACAAAAATTGTTTTACATCAAGTAGTAAAATGACTGACTATTGATTTAATGATAACGTGTGAATTAAATTTCAAGGCAACGGACTAAGAAGATATGTTAAATATGGAAACAATACAGTAATGGCGAGGTAGGTGCGGTAAGCCTCTTTATTATTAAACCAAGGCGGTGTCAACACTACGATGGAATCCCTAATTCCACATCAGTTGTTCCTTAACGCAAACCCTAAGGAAAGACCACAGTGTCAATTCAGTCCATATAAAGCTCATATCTAGAAAATAAACTGTGGGGGAAACTTATACATCTTCCACGTCTGTACTGAATTGGTGTGAAGTCCAGGAACAATGAGTTTGACTTTTGCGCAATCTTGCTTGATAAATATTACCATTATTAGGGACGAACCTATCTTATAGATTTGGTATCTATATATAATTTCTGAGTGGTACACTTGATTTCAAAAAAAACTGGTACAACTCTTGTAATCGAAAGTCTTAATAGTTTAGTTGTGTGCATATGTCTGTAAATAGGGCTGGCCAGGAATGTCGAGAGGGGGTGGAGAAGAGGTGATTTACCCCGGATTAACGTCAAAGTGAAATATGTAAGATTATTAATATCAATCAAAGAACAAATGATTTACATAGCTAAAAGAAAGTGTACCAGTTTTTATTGAAATCAACCGTACATGCGATTGAAGCAAATTATACTTCGTTCAAATCGTCATGTTTGATTGAGACTGCACAAAAATGTAGCTTCAATATAGAATAGACGTTTATAGTGTAATAACAAATACAAACAGAAATTGCTACACCGTGAAGAAAGACAGTGTCAGGTCAACAAATTCTTTAATGTTAAATCTTCTAGTGTTAATTCAATTACCTGTTCGTTAAAACAGCATTTTAATAAAACATTCCCTGATGACTTCTTCGAAAGAAAATATTTTGTTAAAACATGTAATTTACTTAACACTTGTCTCCTGTTAAAATAAATTCAAGTACAAAAATGGTTCAAATTTGTTCAAATTTCTAAAATTTGTATTCTAGACTGAATTAATAATACAATTTGTCGAATTAACAATAAAATATATTTGCATGTCACTTGATCGGGCATGCATATATGTTAGTTGCGATAAGCTACCATTAGATGGTATTACAATCTTTTATTTCTTGTCGCTGACATATGTTAGCCAAAATATACTAGAACTGGACTCTTCGCTGTGGGCTGAAGTCGTAAAGAAGGCTGTGACTGTGGGTACGCAAACTTGCCTGTTCCATAATGATGACGGCCAACAGCCATTGGATGGCGTGTGTCTAGGTCACACAGAAGTTCTCTCACAAATTAATCCTTTGCTGATAGTTTATTACAACTACTGCGTATCCTAAAGATACTGAAAGAAGAACAACAATAAATCACATATTTTTGTCATCTCACTGAAGGCAGGAGTAATCATGTTATAGTCTATTCCAGTGTTTCCCAAAGTGTGTTCTGGAGTTCCACCAGATGTATTTTAACAAAATTTGACAATCATTTATTTTATAAAAAAAAATGGTAATCACCATTTTCAAAACAAAAAGTTGGGTTGTCCCATAAGTTGTCGTATAAGGGTTTCGTGATAAAATAAGTTTGGGAACCACTGGATTCTCACTACGAATCTCTCCAATTATTTTTGTTTGCGTGTGATTTGTTTGGGTGGCGTTTTCAACAACATAATTTTCACAAATATTACTTTTGTTTGTGCGAGATTTTACTCAGTAATTTAATAAAATTTTCTTTCTGATTATATATAAACTACATAATAAAAGCATAAAATTTACCAATGCATTTTTCTGGTTAGAATGTTTACGCAACAAAAATAATATGTCACAATCTGATGTGATACCTTTATCGTACGGAAACGAGTAAACTGTAAAATTTGTGGAATGCTTTGCAGAATTTTATAATTAAAATAATTCTCTTTCATTTTGTTTCGTGTACCTTTTTAATAAAAATTATAAAACGTTTCAACTCGTTTTAATCTCATGACATTAACATCAAATCATTAATTTGCTGTAAATCAAAACAACGAGCAAATAATAAAGACTAAGAAAAAATTAAATAATTTATAATTTAGGCTAATATGACATGTGGAGAATGAGGATGAAATCCCTGTTCATAAATGACAACAATAAAATACAAGAAATATGATGAGCAACCATTGACAGTATCCGTGGATTCAGTAGCGTGCATACAAACTTATCTTACAAAATGGAAGCGTCCTTCGAAGCGGTGCGGGCGTGGAGGTCTCACCCTGGTATTCATAGTCAGCTATCAGCCGCTGGCCAGCGGGAGGTCCACCGAAATTTCTGACTTTTGTTTCATAGACGAACGCTCGCTGAATCACATGCGTGCTACGGACGTTAAGCAAACATTCCACCAGATACGCCGCTGCATGCCGGACAGACGTACCTCCTGCACAGTCATTCGCTGTAGCAGCGAGGAACGCATTTATAAATTCCACCAACTATGGTACGTAACATAATGGAGTACGTGCAGTGTAAATTAATCAGTAAACATGGTGCCCTCAACAATGTCAAAACGGGCTTTGGCTCTATTTCTATTGAGAAAAAGAAGAAAACGTCGAGCAGAATATTGGGTACACCCACTGAATACAAGAAGGTTGGAATGTGGTGAATATCACCGATTATGCCAGGAGCTGGAAACATACCCGGCGAGATATTTTCGATACTTCCGCATGAGCAGGAATCAATTTGAAAAATTACATAATATGTTGGCAGACGAAATTTCAAAAGAAAACACAAATTATAGAGATGCTATTAGTTCAAGAGAACGTTTAGTTGTCACTCTAAGGTAAGTAAAAATTAAAACTACGTTAGTATAGTAAATAATGTTTATTTTATTAAAGTATTGTTATAAGGGAAAGTAATTGTAATTTGTGGAGTATTTTCATAATTATTATATTGTGACGATGGGCGAGCATTTTCCATCTGCTGTGGCAAAGAGAATTGACTAACTGTCGATGGTTCTGAAGCAGTAGATAGTGCTGAGGCACGTGTTGAGGGCCTGCTCTCAGAATTATCCCCAAATTCTAAGTTGAAGAGCAAACTTCGAATCTGCATTCTGGCTATCATATTGCCTCGCGGCGTCAACCGTTTCAGACTCGGCACGCAACAACATAAATTATTCGTCAGGATCATCTTTTTTGGTAATAATTTCCATAAGTTGATCATCTCCATATCGAGACAGTTCGTCCGGCTTGTCCGGCAGATACAGAACAACTGATGCTCATTTTACCGCATCCGGCGTCGTCCTGTACTGCGCTGCATACGTTTTGCTGCATCGGAGTAGGTGGAAGGGGCCTCATAAGCCACAATGGTAAATAAACTTTTACCGTGACGCATCTCGCTGCTCCGTTAGTCCGGCATACGGTGCCGTGCCCGGTGGAATGTTCGCTTTAGAAAGGCAACTCTCCGGACATTTTAGCGCGGCATCTCGTCAATGGGCAATCTTTCGCTGGCAAGCGGCTGGCGACCGAATATGCATACCGGTGTTAAAGTTTGAACACACATTCATGAAATGAACAAGCTTTCCGTTGTTTTTTTGGTTAAGCGTCTAATTCATACACGTATGGAGTACGACGAGGCATCATCAAGATAAGAATAGTAGGCAACTAATTGGAATAAAATATAATATCACAATGTAGGTGATATGCCGGAGCCGGACCCTGTGCTATGAAATGGCTTCCAAGGAGAAAGTTGCTTTGGTTGAAACCCAAATACAGTCGAACTTCTACATCTCGAAATTCTCTGTAACTCGAATATGTTTCTGTGCCACAGATATATACTTCGTTTTGGAAATACTTTCCTTAACTCGAACAGTCTCGGCGGCATTTAGGAGATTCGAGTTAAAGTTCGACTGTAATTAAATATACCACTATTTTATTACATCTATGATATACGGAAGAATTGTCTTCATGACTTTTCTCGATTGCAAAATTTAACCTGATATACTTATCCCTATCTGAACCTTCCTGAATCCACTAAATTAGCTTGGACAGGTATTGATAATAATACTAAGTATTTTTTTGGGTTATTAGGTCCAATGTAATTAAAACACTATTGTATTAACTTGCCGACGTTTCGGTATAATTTATTACCATCCTCAGGGCACTGTAAGATATAAATAAATTGATTGTAAGTTATTCTATAACTATATGGGTGATAGAATAACTTACAATCAATTTATTTATATCTTACAGTGCCCTGAGGATGGTAATAAATTATACCGAAACGTCGGCAAGTTAATACAATAGTGTTTTAATTACATTGGACCTAATAACCCAAAAAAATTTGTACTTAGTATTTAAATTGTGGTCTGGAAATTATTATTATATTGATAATAATAATTTAAGGCAATTTATAATTAATTACTATGTACAGGGTCATCACAAAATATGTCGTTTTTTGAAATAACGGTTATTTGGCTTGTTTCAAAAAGGTATCTATACCATAAGGTATCTTTACACCGAATTCGGTTTTTCTCATTTTTCTGGTTTCAAAAAGACCAACATGTGTCATATTATCTCAAACCGTTTTTGAGATATTTGAATTTTTGTATTAAAATATCGTTAATGATTTTGTTAAATGTAGCTGCCTTTGAGGAGAAGAAGAATTAACCATGACAGCTATTGATTTTTCAGAAATATTACTTTGACAAATAAACTGCATAGCTGCATTATTTTAGAAATGCAGCTATTTTGTTTTCAAAGATAATTACATTTAACAAAATCAATAACCAATTTTTAATAACAAAATTTAAATATCTCAAAAACTTTTTATAATATGACATGTGTAGTACTTCAGTAATCAAAAAAATGAGAAAAATCAATTATTTTAAAATGCACGGGCAATTTAAAAAATAAAGGATGTCATATTTTCTGAACGTGATCCGCAATTGTTTTTTTTTTTAATCAAAATTTGTGTTTTGCGAACAAAATTAGTTAATGAAGGTCTTTACACCTTTTTGATAACTCAAAAATAATTAAGTTATTATAAAATATCTGAAGTGGCCAGCACATAACTTTCTTATACCATAGTGTATATCATCCTGATTTAAAAAAATCATTTTAATGGAATTCTTGCCTGACCTTAATTAAATTTTAAAGACGTACCTTGAAATGTTTCATTAAAAATTTTAAACATTTAATTGCATATTTTTTTATAATTTCTTCTTGTTGATATATTGACATTTTTGTAACTAAATTAGACATTTTTGTAACTAAATCAGACATTTCAAATGTCAAACTGCCCAATTTATCCTAACGCCATTTTATGAAGTTAAATCTGTACAAAATTTCAGTTTAAATCAATCAGCTTTAAATACTTGAAATTTTTTTTTACTAAAGATGTTTTTTATCATAATTCGTCTAGATTCATCCAGAAATGCAATAGAAATGTTTGAATTTTTTTTCCCGAAATTGTACTGTTTTTCTTCTTTCATTCATTATGGCTCTTTTGGTAGTATCTCATGCACCAAATTTACTGTCACCAAAATATTGCTGAAAATCTTAATTGTCAAATTTTGGGAATTTTCCCATTAGTATTTTTTGAGTTATCGCGGATACATACATACATCCACACGCACACACACCAACCGACAGACATTATTCGGAAAATAGTCAGAAAGGATTCAGCAGGGTTCAAAACGTATATATCAATCAGAATCTCAAGGTCGAAATCTCCAGATCGAAAAAAATCATCATACTTCCTTATGTTAGGTATAAGAAAATAAAAAGGACGTTTCCGCGTGACGACCCTGTACAAATATAAAAAAAATATTATCTTTCGTTCAAGGGTTCATTTAATTAAAAAATAATAATTTTTCTTATTTTAGAAACTTGTATATATAGGTCATTAACTCCTACGCGGAGCATAAGGCTTCAGTAAAAGCTCGCCATCGGGTTCTATTTTGTGCCAAAACCTTGGCCTCGTTTCATGTCATTCGTGCACCTTTTAACTCGTCCATCACTGTTCGTCTCCATGTCTGGACGGGTTTTTCTACCTTTGTCGATCCCTGTGAGTTCCATTCCAGAGCAGATTTCGCAATACTATTGTTGGGTTTACGGTGTGTGCCCTAACCAACCCCATTTCCTACTTCTAATTTCTTTTTCAATTTTCTTCTGTCCTGCTAGATGCAGCAGATCGTCGTTTCTTATGCATTCTGACCAAAATATAGGAAGAATTCCTCGTAAGAATTTGTTGCCAAAGACTTGTAGCTTCTGGGTCAGAGTCTTTGTGACCTCCCAAGTTTCGTACCCGTATAACAGAACTGACTTGACGTTAGATTCGAAAATTCGTAATTTTGTTCGTGTGGAGTACTGTCTAGAGTTCCACACTGGGCCAAGTGAGCTAAACACTTGTTACGTTTTTCGTATTCTATTACGAATGTCAGTTTCTGCGCTCCCATTCTTGGTAATGATACTTACAAGATAGGTGAACTCAACAAAATCCTCTACTTGTGTGTGGTTTATTTGAAAAGGGGTATTGTTTCTTGTGTTGATTCTTATAGACTTTGTTTTATTGATGTTAATTTTTAGGCCAATCTTGCCGGCTTCTTCCGAGAGATCTGCAACTGAGTTGCGGTTTCTTAAAAAGTATGTCCCACGAGGTACACATCATCTGCATACTCCAGATCGCCCAAGTAGGAGGTTAGGTTCCAGCGAATGCCGTGTCCGTTGCTACTAACTCTAGATAGAATGTGATCTAACACAATATTAAAGAGGAATGAAGAGAGCATTTGGCAATTAGCAACTTGTATCACCGTTAGAAATCGTTTAAAGGCATATGCCTATTAAGTACTTCAATACTATTTTGGACCTTAAAATCTCCCTTCATAATACGAGTATTTACACTGGTTTACCGTACATACAAATACAAAAAATTTATAAATACAAATAATATATTTTTTCATTGTGGTAATATTTAAAAATTAACGTTCATCCATAAAAAATAATTAATCATTAATGGCTTAAATAAACAGTTACGAAAGGAAAATTTTCAGAACAACGGGCAATATTCCTTTACAGAAGAAGAATCTTTATGGAACAAGGAATTAATGAAAGAATTGTTAAGAAAAACTTCAAATAAGTATCTGTTAATGAAGTATTTCAGCATTTGTACCCGTATTTAAGTAAACCAGAAATATTTGCATAGATAGCTTTAAAAATGAAAACATTTTATTTAGATTGCCAGAGAAGACAATTAAAATTGAAACAGTTGGGTTTTAATGAGCCTTTAATGTAAATTAAAAGGGTTGTTCAGAAAAATTCAGTTATATTTATACAATATGAAAATATAACACAAAAATATGAATCAGAAAAAGAATATGCTGTAATAAGCTTAAAGTTATACATATATTTCTTTGTGGTTGACCAACGCCCGACAATCTTTCCATAACATCCGAATCACAAGTAATTGCGTTGGTAAATTAACTACAACCACTCTTTAAATTCTGCAGGATTAGTCGTTGAGGATAATAAAATCGTGTGCCCCAAATACACGAAAAAACATTTTACCTGCCAATCTGTGGGTTGTTTTGGTACACGCTGGTATGGTTTTTAATTCCAACAGCAGTTTCACACCTCCGAGTACTCTGATTATTAGGACGACCACTTTAACCGAGTAGCCTGGGTACTTGAGGCTCATACCAGAGATCATGTTGATTAGTGCTACATTTTCCCCTGTCCTTCAAGGTGATGTCACAACAGCTGTCAATTACTTACATAACTCAATACTGATAGTCTGATCGGGATTATAACAAACTGGCATTGATTTGTCTTGAGGCTGGGAAACATTATTTTCATAAATGCAGGACTTGTATCTGGTCTACCGCATACAGGATGGTAAATTAGTACACGTAATTCCACGTTAAATTGGTGGATGTAGACCAAAATTGCATATGTCAGATATGCAGACAGTAAATTCATGAGTAATTCTAGCGCTTGACAATAGGTTTTGTAGTTTGTATCAGGAATCTCCACAATACGGCTACATAACCTTGATGACACCATCTTGGCAAGATATAATAAATGTGTGTTCGATTTAATCCAGGTTAGATTTTAAAAAGGTAAATGTCAGTCTTGTCATAAACCCGTACAACGACGTGCTGGATCTACCTGTTCGGCAGCATTGATTTGTGCTTTCAGACGATTTGGCTGTAGTTTTGTGGCTTACTCTGAATTGGCCTCTTCATTTAAAATCGAATTCAAAACCGAGCTCATATGTGACTCTGCATATCCGTTCGAATGACCAAATTCGAGTATATTTCTACTTTGAGAAAGTTCTTTATTTGTTTCGCATCGTAGAGGTGATGTTACTGCACACCCAAGTATACCTTTCAGCATTCGGATGTCGCAAAACACTTCCATTTGTAAGCTACACAGAGAATTCTCCACATCGTCCTCCTTTAGACGGATGACTGTTTAATCGTCAATCCAGATTTCTACATTCCCAGGATACTCTTAAGTTAATTTTGTAGTTCGTCATATCTGGAGGAATAAAGTTTATGGTCATTCATTTAGTATACATATATGGACGATCTTATGCCTCCGGTTGCTGTGTGGATCACATTGGTATTCGAGAGTTTAGCGGAGTTCACGAGATATCGGCAACCGTGTAATACAAAACAGGAGAAGACTTAGGGAATCATACATGACATAATACAATACGAAGATACACAACAACATTACTATGATTTATACAACTGGACATAAACCTCAAGCTAATGGTATGCCAGGTATGTGTAAGTGTAATCTTGTTATTGTCTTTAGTTCAGAGAGCTTGCGAGTTTGATGATCATTTCCAACAAAATACTCAGTGTACAGCAAGACACTGAGTGTCTATCAGTAGAATTTGAAGAATAACCATCATTATAGTAATGTACTGTATAAATTCACAATGCATACGAATTCATAGACAAATGATACTTGCTGAAGCACTTAAGTATCGAGAATTATTCTTCTAACATCTAACATCCAAACCAAAATCCAACAATTTATGTGACAATCGTTGTGTTGTATAAAAATCAGAGTGCGTGTACTTTTCCCCTGAAATTTTAATTAAAACAAATGAGAAAATGAATTCAAATCTAATAGTTTCTCATTATTCGATAGTTTTCAATTCGCAGTTACAGCAACACTGAATGGTGATATTCTTTTAATGGATAATATTATTTACTCGTCAGTTCGTTTCGTTTCAATAAAACTGGAAACCCTGTTTTTGCTTTTTGCAGGCTATCGAGGAATTATTGAATAAAAACCAGCACTGTAATTAGACAACATATCCAGGATAACACGATTGCCATTTTCCAGGATCTCCATAAAATGTGAATATTTTCTCAATAACTGTATTTTATTTTTTATTATTACTACTTACTATTGCCCTATTTGTGGCAATCAGCTCCTTTAAAACAAAATAATTGAATGGCAATAATACCCTACAAATGTATATTTTGCATATTAAAAATACATATTTAGCATTTCTTATCTGCTAACCATTCTTTGTATATGATTCAAGAAAAAAATATATGTAAAATTTCTAATATGTAGAGCTCATGTTTGATCTTGTAACGAAATTGCAAGCCATTTCATTCCAGTTTGTTGTTTTCCGTGAAAAATTGTTTCTGCCAGTCCAGATGCCGCCACTGATTTCTATTGGAACAATTGGTTTGGTAGATTTTTGCACTTATAAAAAATGACTAAATATCTATTTGTCCTTATTGCTCATACTGTACTCCCAAATGTTTGTCTCTTTCCAAACTATAATCGAGTTTAGGTAGCTGAACACGACGCGACGGTGCTACTTCCTTCTTACTAGTGTAGCGTTCTGGAGACAACTGTAGTTCAGCGATCTGGTAAAATTTATGTTTTCTGGTATTATCGTATAATTTTATGATCATCATTATTTAAAAAGTTGCTATATTGATTCAACGTACCTTTGAGGTAATTTTCATAATAATATTGTACCGTATTATCTTAATTTACGCCTTGGGCGAATTTGCTTTTCGGTGATCAGTTCACCTTGGTTGTTCTTTGGAACAGCTATCATTAATATTGATTAGTATCGATTTATCGTGCCTTGTTGGTAATTTATCTAATGTCCCTCTGATATTGTAATAATTTCGTGTGCTAATTTAAACTAACTTTCGGTTATTGTAAATGTTAGATTTACCCGGCAACGGATGTCGCCATTTTGTATTGTAGTTAGTTGTTTTCTGTCTTTGACTGTTGATGTTTTAAGTCACTTGGCTACGTTGGTAGCTCTGTGAAAAGTGGTGACTGGTGACATTTGGAGACTGGTACCCCTTTTTGGACTAAGCCTATTTGTTTATAACCTTTCTGAGAATTACCTAATGTGATGCATTTGTTTTGTGGTGGATCATTTTATCCAGTGCATATATTTACCAACCAGACCTCAATAACGTAAGGTTTTTCTAAATTTAAAATATCGAGTGCTTACTTGAACGTTTACTTAATCAGGAACGCTGCTCTAGTGGAGCCTTGCCTAGTTCTCTGGCAAAGATACCTGCCTAGTTATCTGGCAATTGATTAACTTTTGATTATCTGCAGTAAACATATAATCAAGCTATATATCGTTATTTAACTTTATCTGGAATTCATTATTACCTCTCTACGAGGAACTAATAAATAATTTAACGTTACCTTTAATTTGAAAATTATCATATTGTTTTATATTTAGCAAATATTTATTTGTGTTATCTTTCTAGTAGTCTGTATACAGAAATTCTAAATTCTATTTTCTTGAAGATTACCTTCTTTTAGTAAAAAATATCTTAAAATATAGTGAATACCTATTTCACTTTGTTTATTATCATAGCTACACCTAGTTTATTTGTTGGACTAGTATCTTTTCTATTTAACGTAACTTTTATCGATACTTAAGTTAGTTGAAGTCCTCAACTTCCTAAAATATTGTGGGATACCGATCCTAGTTTGTTTAGTTTGCAATTTACTCCGTAAATTTGTGTTAACTCATATTTTGTCTACGTAGCTGGACAATTCAAACGTCACAGCTTTTAACTTTGTTTTGCGTATAATACTAATCTCATAAAACTCTCCTCTTTTTATGTAAATACCTGGACCAAGAGAAGAGGATAACTGGTGGATCGAACTGATCAATATATACTGGGTGGAGCAGGAAAACCATATTTTATACAACTGGTATTTCGTCTCAAGGGTAACTGCAGTACTGACAGTGGTGATTCAAATTGACACCGAATCCATTAAGACTAACGCTGGACTAACCCATTTGAAGTTACGTAAGATCTTCGTCCCCAGTGAACGTTTATATTTGGTCAGAAGAATTTTTGTAAGAGATCAGTCACTTTTTTTGTTTATTTCTTGGTCTTCAACCAAAACTAGGTTCTTTAACTAAAAGAGGCTAGCTTAGCCTATGTAAATTTTTGTACATATTCTTACAAGTTTATTATACTTTTTAATAAATAATATCTTTTTATTCGACTTCCTTTCCAACAGAATTCAAGTATTAACGTTATCTTTACCTTTTAAAGTAAACTTTTAATTATTTGGTACTTGCAAAAGTCCTGGCGCCTAGCCTAGATTTTCGTGAGAACTCAAATCAATCTAAGTCCTTATTCACGACCTGCTACTGAGCTACTGGTCAATAAGTACAACCCCCAGCTAATTGTGTTATGCCAGAGTAATATGAAACCGTGTATCATTTGTAAAGAGTTAAGACCTCATTAAACTTTGCAACAACTAAAGGATTTTGACAGAAATCCATTACTTAGTACAAGGGAGATTAGTGTTTTCCCGATAAATATTGATTCCAAATCACTGAATAAATAATCTAATAGTAGGTTGGGGTTTTGGTCATCCCAGGATTCAATAGCATGTGAAGAAAGACATATCTTGACTCTAACGCGTTGAAAAATATTCGACAAATGAGAAACAATTTAGTGGGTATCACAGAACGTCCAATATCACAGACGATTTTCGTTCTACCTTACTTCCGCACATCGTGTCGCATAATGATGGAAAATAAAAAGAATAATGGCTAGGGGAGTAGTTAAAAAATGCAGTCAAAACGATAGAGGAAAATTTAAATTTCAACCAACCATCCAAATTGCAGTGGTAATTTATTAATATGCTACAAAAAATTAATAGAATGTTTTTAACGAAGTTTTTAACGTCATCACATGAAAAGCCAGAGGGAGGAAGAAACTGATGTTTTGCATGTTTGTTTCAGGTAATTCCTGAAAATACTTCTTGGGTAGAATGTATTTCACAATTTATTAAAAATTTTAGATAAAAGATAATTTAATTTAATGCATAGGAATTTTTATAAAAAATATTGCAATCGTAATTTAAATTATCCTATAAATTCTAAAGAAAATTATATTATAAATTCTCGAAAAGTTCGGTAATTCTAAAGATAAATTAAAGACTCCAAGACATTAGATACAGTTAATATTTTATGAAGGTAACCTCTAATAATTAACGACTAATTAAGATTATAACGTTGCTTCTGAAAGATAATTTTAGTACCCACGATTATTATTCAGAAAGAAATGGTAGAGGAGGAGAGGAAAATTTATTATACATTTTAATTAAGTGTGGATTATCGTTATTGATTTACACCTCTACAAATTTTACTCATCATCACTAAGTTTCACCTACACATTTTAATTTCTTAGGCAAATCATTCCAACCGTACGTAAATTAGTTTTATTTTTCCGAATTATATTGGCAACATTTTTAGTTTAACTTAGAATTGAAATCGGCGACAGTTATTCAGTATTTTCGCAAACTAATGATTTTTAAAATATTTGATCAGTCTAAAGACGGTTAAATTTGCGATACTCAGGTGTAGCGACCGCGGGAGCCTCGACTACGAAAATTCACACACACGCGGTTATTCTGAGGGTTTACGTAAACACATTACATCAGTTCACTTTATCCCGGTATACAGTTTGTTTATTAAAGAACCAGATGACTTTACAAATGAACAGCGATACTCTTGTGTTTGCTAGCACTATTTGAATGGTGCTATGTGAATAAACATTATTATTATTATTTGAATGGGTGGGCGATATATCACGAGTGTATCGTATACAAAATAGTAAACTAAAATATCTGTACTGGGTCTATATTAATTTTCATGTGCGTGTGGCATTTCAGTGAGGCAATGACCGGCTGGCGGCCAAATTGAAGCGAGCTGCAATACTAGTCCATTGTTGTATGTCGTAGTGTTTACACGCTAATTTATTCCTTTCCGTTGTATTTTATAGATGTCCTTGTAATTAGTTGTACTGACATCAAATGGTTAAGGTACCCCGCGCGCTGCTGGAACTACCGTCTCACAGTGGAACCAAATGCAGGTAAAAGTGGCAAAAATTCTGAAATTTGGCAAATGACCCACAAATAGGCTCAGGTTTATGGAAAAATTATTTAAAAAATCAAATATTAAAAAGGTGTAGTTTGTAAGGGGTGAAAAAAATATATCAACAGAAAATTAGAAAACTGCAACCATATTAATTCTGTAAAGCTAATAATGGGAAAAATATTTTAAACTTATAAAGGGGTCGTTTGTAAGAGTAGAAAAAAAATTATTGAAAAATCCTGAAAATCTATGATTTATTTTTATACTATTTTTTAAGAAAGAAATATTAAAATAACTCTAAATTCATAAAAATAAATATTTTATAGATAGTATAGAATGACAATTTAATTATGAAAGAAGTTAACAGTTTTCTTAATAAAAAATTAAACATTACTGTTTAGTCGGAATCAGAACTGGCATTGCTGAATTCGTATCCAGAAGTATCTGATATGGAATCACCCATCTCGTGTCTCGAAGATTCATTAACTTCTGAAGGCATATTTAACACCTGTTTATTCAGTGTCTTTTTGTTCGTGTGTGCTTCTTTCATACTCGAAATATACGGGTCGGATGCAATCAGTAATCTGTTCAGCACATCTTCATTTGTTTTTTCTCGAGAAATTTTTTCTGAAAAAAGTTTCTCGATATCTTTTGAAAACCTTATTACTAGCCTCTTGAGCTTCTTCGCTTAGTTGCCCAATGGGTAGTAAAGCACTAGCGATTACATCAGGTCCATGATTTAGAATTTTGTGAACAGTTGGTGGCATTGGATACCACGGATATTTGTCAACAAATATTTTTGCAGTATACACTGCATATGTTCTGAATTATTTATTATCTATAATGTGTCCACTGGCAATTGTTTGTAACATTATTTTAAACCTTTTTATTAGTTCGACGCTAATTCCTGTAATTTCGGCTGATTTATCAGGATTGTGAAAAAATCGTCTTGCGGTGTTCCCATCGTTACTATTTCCAAATCCTTGTTTAGGCTTATCTATGATCAAGCCCATCTCGTTTTTAAATGCTGTTTGTATCCCTTTCTTATTCTCTGAAACTATTTTTTTTTCCTTTCCACGAGCCTGCCATGTTTTCAAATATAATTTGTAAGAAAGATGTAAAATGCATTCTAAGAACCTTATTCACGCATGTAGTACAGATAAACCAAATTCCAAGTTGTTTGTTAATTTGTGCATTTAATACTTTATTTATGTCGTTAAAATCTTTACAAGACCGCAAATATAACAAAGCTGTGTAGAATTGGTTTCTGTCAAAGCATTACAAACTTTGCCATCCACCATTGTAAAGAGCATTTTGTGGCTTATTTCAAAGCATGTGTCATCAATAGTGCATTTTGTTGGTTGCAGGTGCATAATCTGATTATCTATAGAAGTTTTCTCAGACTTAGAAAGGTCAGCAGTCTCGCGAGCAAACTGAAATCTGATGAGTCTGGAAAATCTCGTCGACGAACATCTTTTATTTTGCCATATAATAACTTGTTCATTTCTTCCGGGTTTTTCCATAGTAAGTTGCAAGGGCACTAATGATGCAATGAATATATTTGCATCAGTTGCCTCAGGGTTCGTAGATAAATCTTTGCTTATATTTCGATTGATTGGATCCATCAAATCCCCATTTAGTAATCAAACATAGTTTTCCCAATTTGTCCAGTCCCTGACCTTTAAAACATATTCCTGGACTTTCGAAATACGTGAAACTGTATGATCCAGAAGCTCTTGTACCTTTACTTCGGCAGAAGTTTCCGTGACAATAATTGCTTCCTTTTTGGGATAACATTCCTTTTTGGCTTGCTGAATTTTTTTTATATGATGGAAATCGAGATAAATCTTTCCTCCTAATTGTATTGTTCTCTGGTAAGTGCTTCATCGATAAAGCCTCAGTTCCTTGCAGTTTTCTTGTCTGTGGGATGTCCAATTGCTTGTACGCAGTTCTGTATTTTAAAGCACGTTTTGGTGAGGTCGTCATAATGCCTTTGATGACTTTAGAAGCATCTATCTGGCCAGAAGAACGTAAACTCATTTGGGCAGCATATGATAGTTCTCCAGGAGAATGTTGAGCTCGCAACTTCTTAGTTTTCTGACGTTTCGATCTTTCACTGACATTTTCGAACGTTTTCTCAGGTCGACCTCTTTTCTTATTTTCAGTACATAGTCCGTCTTGTTAAAAAAATATTAGTAGAACCAGACCCTGGAAGGCGAAGTTTAGAAAAATAATTAACTAAATGAAAAAGGTAAAATTAACTAGTCTACCCACATGGTAAATTTCAACTTATATTTTAAATTGGCACAAACATGCACAAACGTTTATTAAAGATTTTGAAAAACCAATAGTGTTTTAACCAAAATAAGTAAAAATTTTAACCCAGAAATGCTCGGAACCTAACCATATTCATAAGTATGTATAAGGATAATCAAAATGTTACTCTATTTTAACACGTGGTGTGATTGTTTCGATTTTAGGGTTTTTCATTAATATAACACCATAGAAATATTCAAAAAATAATATACTAACCTGTAGGAAAAGCTTCCATGACGAAAACAATTCACAGATGGAACACAGAATAAATTATACTAACTCGAAATACACTCTGGAACAAATAGCCAGTAAGACGCACAAGTTTCGATTGGTCTATCTGAGTATTTCCCCTGCCCGTTTCTTAACAGAATATAATGCAGATAACTTTAAACTATAGTTTTGAAATGAAATATAACACATCACCATTTCTGATTTTTGATTTTTTGCCAACTTTATCTGCATTTAGCCCCACTGTACGTCTTTATAATTATTACATAAGCAGCATGATTTCCTCTAAACATGACATCTGGAAAAGATTGATAAATTTCATCTTTCCTCTGCTAATTTTTTTTACAAAAATATTATAATTTAAAAATCTGGATGGCTCTTCGAGAATTCAAATCTGATTTCAATATATGTTTCGGGATTGTAAGTTAGGATTTCGCTACTATTTGTTTTCAAAACAATTTTTTTCATCTAATTATAAATTTGGATTTAAAAAAAATCTGTATCTTTAAAATTGGCCTTTTATATAAGACTAAACAAATAAATATATGTCAAGGGAAATATAAACAATTATGCAAATAAGTAAACAAAATTAAAATTTCGAAACTACTAATAATTATATTTGCTAAAAAATATAATGTAAAATGTT
Organism: Rhamnusium bicolor; assembly: GCA_029963845.1. NCBI lineage: Eukaryota > Metazoa > Arthropoda > Insecta > Coleoptera > Cerambycidae > Rhamnusium > Rhamnusium bicolor. Next base: position 27,011 of record JANEYF010000817.1, read on the forward strand.
TAACAAAAAAGGAATTTATTGATGAAAAAAATTGTACGATTTAATCCACTTTTGTAGTACACTACATGATTAATATTGCCTTTAGGAAAGAACCGTCCACGTGACGAACAAGGCCACCAGTCAAGCGTAAATAATAATTTCATAAACTTCCATTATAGAAAAAAATTACAGTAAAAAGACTTTATTCTTTATAAAAGTGTTCTGCTTATTTAATATAATAATTCAATTGATGGATTTCAACTTAAAAAAAAATGGTAAAACGAATAATGACTAAACTATTTAATTACATCGGAAAAAATAAGACCATGAATTATACATTTGTTTTTTTATATATATATATTGTTGCGTGTTTGCTATCCACACAAACACCTATACTCGTAGATTCGTTGATTGAAATACCAGGTAACACTTACTCACTACTTTATTTACTAATTAACAATTAACAACAATAGATTAATTACTGTCTTAACTATAATCACACTTGAACATATTTATAAGTCTCTTTCTTATTTCTTCTTTACTCGTTCACGTTCAACTTAAGACTGAGGCTCGGCCCACCGCGTGTTTTATTTATACATCCATTAACACGGTCTAGGGCATTCCAGAATATTCCCGGCCGTTCGCGTACAATTCCAGTCTCATCTAACCAGTCTACACAGACAGTCCAGTGGCGTAACACTGCCCCCTCCTTAAGCCTGAACGTCCCGATCAGGCAATTCATTGTTCCCTGCATACTTGCACCACCTTCATCTTTGATTTTGGACGTTGCTTAATTCGGTATACAACGTCGTTTAGTCTGGTGACGACAGTCTAAGGACTTTCCCAGGGCGTGTGAAGCTTCGGGGACCTGCCTTTCTTTCGTTGTGGGTTATATAGCCAAACCAAATCTCTCACCTGGTACCCTGCTGAATTAGCCCTAAGATCATAACGAGCCTTCATACGGTAACTTGTTATTACAATTCGCTCAAAAGGAACCCTGGAGTTACATTGCTTATTTCTTATTTGTGGCCCCATTCTTGCCGCGCAAAGTTCACATTGGCGGCACCAAGCCTCCACATCTTGACGACTGTTTACCCAGTAGAAACGTTATCTTACTTTTGTCAGGTTTTTTTTTTATGCCAAAATGTCCTCCAGACGTTCCATTATGCACTTGCTGAAGTACATTTGCTACGTGACACCTAGGGATTAACAATTTCAAAGTAACTTTCCTCCAATCTGGACTTTCCTACGCTCTCTTCAGCAGTCCATCCTCTACTATAAGGGAGTCTCATTGTGCCCATAAAGCCTTCAGCCCCACTGATTTATTTGAAATGTCCTTCCAATCGGGCCGGGTTCCTCCTTCTTTTCATTTCAGAATAGGACCGGTTTCCTTATCGTTTAACTGCGCTTCCCTTAACGACTCTTTTGTCCAATAAACCGGAACATCAATCTTAACGGTCTTCATTATTTGTACATCTTGCTGTTTTTCCTTACGGTGGCAAGGCTTGCAGTCTTTCTGACACGGTCTTTTGGAAAGACCATCTGCTATATTCCCCGAAGTACCAGCTCGCCAATTTTCCTGCGGCTTCTCCATTACTGCGACATGTACCCTCTTAGAGCTGCGCTGACGACAGCTACTCTGAATATGGCCCACTCTGCCACACTTATAACAACGCATGCCTCCTCCACTATGTCTGCCACTACTTTGCTGTTGGTTTTGTCTCGGCTGGAGATTTGAGTTTATCAGTAGTTGCATGGTTTTTTGTACTTCGGACAATGCATCTTGAATGTTGAGCTCATGACAGTTCCTCTTAATATGGCACAATTTGCCACACTTATAACAACGGATGCCTCCATTTGGCCTCCCACTACTTTGTTGTTTGTCTTGTGTCTGCTGGGAGTTCGATTTAGTCAGTAGTTGGGTCATCATCTTGTGTAGATCAGATATCAGGTTTTGTGTTGTGTTGTCTGTCTTATCTTTCTCCACACTCATGGCTCGTATTCTCTGATTTGATTGTGTGGTATCCTTATAGGCATCTTCAATCTCCAGTGCATGTACTAAAGCCTCACGACTTCACTTATGCCTGGCCAACTTAAGAATTTGCCTAACTTCCTGGTCCCTTATTCCATCAATAAAACCAACTGCTAACTGTTGTTAAAATTCCATTGGTGCATCAGGGTAGGCTAGATGGGCTAATCTTTCTACCGCAGCCTCGAACTCCTGGAGGCTTTCTCCTACTCATTGTCTGCGTTATTTGAGCTGAGCCTGATATACTTGGGCGAGATGTTGGCCGCCATATCTTAGTTCCAACGATGCCTCCAAAATGCTAGTTTTATTGCTGTGCGACAGGAATTGTTTGAAGCAGGTCAATGGTTGGCCCCTTAGTGCTAATACCAATGTTGTTGCTTTTTCCTCATCGTTCCAGTTATTTGAACGTGCAGCTGCCTCAAACTGTCTCTTATAAGTTAACCATGAATCTTGACCGTCAAAGGAAGGTGGTTGTAACATAGTACCAAACGACAGTACCAACTGGCCACCCTTCTCTCTTGTTTATTTCCACGCGTTTCGAGGTTTTTTTACAGCAAATCTGGTGAGAAGCATTTGCTGTGGGATCCCTACTTCAGGGTAAACTCCATCTATTACATACGATATAAATTTTAAAAAACGCCTTAAAATATTTTCTAGCGAATCTACATAGACTAAATAACCGTGATTTTGGATTAGAGATGCATATTCCAATTTTGAGCTCACCAAGTTGTTAAAAAACTGTAGAAATACGGAAATATCTGTAAAACCTTTAGTATTCTTATAACAAAAGCCAAGTTTTTTATACGAAGACTGTACGATTTGCTCGATATGATTTTTAAATGTTAATTTGTCATTGAATGTGTCCCCGAGATCTTTGAAAACTCGGGACGGGTCAGCGCAATATTATTCAATTTTTATTCATGAGGATTCGATCTATTTCTTGTTATACGATATAACATTACATTTTTCTACATTAAGTGGGAGGTCATTTTCATCACACCATTGTTTAAATGTAAAAAAGGTTATTTTGTAACTTTTCACGATCAGCTACTGATTTTATGGAGGTAAAAATCTTTGCATCATCAGCATACAGTAAGATGCTAACATCCAAGCCACTCACTATATCGTTAATGAATAAAACGAACAGAAGGGGGCCCAGCATGGAGCCCTGAGGCACCCCCGAGATGAATTTCGTCAGATTTGAAACCACAGTATACTACGTATTGCGTTCTATTACTTAAGCAACTTTTGAAAAATGTTAATAACAAAGAGGAGAGACCGCCAAGTTTACTAATTAGAAATCCGTGGTCAAGTTTGTCGAAAGCTTTTGAAAAATCGGTGTAAATCACGTCGACTTGTATGTTGACATCTAAGTTTTCCGCTATAAATTGCGTTACATGATTGGTTGCCGTGGATTTACCGTGTAAAAACCATACTGATATATCATCATCTGCCCCTCAATGTGAGCATATACTGTCTCATGTAAGGAACACTCGAAAGCTTTAATAACATTTCAGATTACTGTAATGGGCCGGTAGTTTTCGATGTTATCCCTCTGACCTTTTTTGTAAATCGGCAAATGCGGGAACTTTTCCATGTTTCTGGAAATTGGCCAACCTTTAATGATAAATTAAATATTTTGATGAGGCGCAGCAAAAATATAAGGTAAATTTGGATTTTAGTTTTTTTTTTAATGCTAATAGTACTGTATAATGTAATATCTAGACTGTCAAATGTATGAAGTTACATTTTTGTTGTGCACAGGTTGTATTATGTAGAAAATAAGATTTTTGTGTAATTTCGCTGAACAATGGAAACAGGACATTTTAATAATTAATTACTATAAATCATTCTTTGTAAAATATTGCAAAAAGTATATTATAAGAGAAAAATTTTTCTTCTCTCTAAGAAAGACGTTACTGTTAGTTCTCAAACTTCGACTAGGTGTGACAGGTGAATAACTAACTGATGCAGAGGAGAGACTGGCGGCATATATTCCTCTTCACAAAACAGTCTAGTTGTTTATAATTGGTGATCCTTTGTCAACCTACAGAATGTATACATGAGTCTCCGCTACTCAACCTTTCCTAAATCATAATTAAAATCAATACTGTAAATATTGTTGTATCATTTACAGACCGTGGCCATAAACAAAATGACACATCTGCTAATGAAAAACATCCAAAGACCATGAAAACAACGTCTAGAAATCCTACCTTGGAAAAATTATTTTTATCTTCCATTCAGCATGAAATATTTAAGTACGTTTTAGTATTTAAATTTAATATTTAAGTAATTGTACTTGAGATACTGTTACTTTTTTCATATTTGCAAAAATTGCATAACTTTTTGCTTGGTTGCTTTGTCAAATAATTTTAAATAAATAAATGGTGCTGTAAAGATTGTATTTGGCTGCAGGTAAGTTTCAGTTTGGTAGCAATTATTTGTCAAACTGTGAAAATGTATAGAATTGGTTCACTCTCGCCTGACATGGATTATTATTCCATAAGACTATTTATAAGTAAAGCTGGCCGAGGTGGCTGGAATACAGCCACGGTCTTGCGCTGGCGTCACACGTGCCGATTTAGAAGTGATTTACGCTGCAGTCTTATTTGAAAGGTTAATGCGTGAGTTGTACCTATAAATTATACATAATGTCAAACGCGCCAAAGGGTAAAAAACGACCGTACGCGGACACAGTGAATAAATTTATCGGTGTATTTCCGGATTTATTCTATGATGGATGCAAAATAATTTGTAAAGTTTGCAATCAAGACTTAATGTGCTGGCACAAAACAGATTGTCGTCGTCATATCAATACCGTGCAACATCAAAATAAAAAAAATGGCATGCCTTTGACAACTCAGTTTATGTTTGATTTATTGTTAATGTTAATAGTCTGTAATATTCCGCTACACATACTGGATAAACAACCATTTCGGAAGTTTTGGAATAAATACAATCCCCAGGTGAACTTACCAAGTCGTACATCGTTACGTAGATATATTCCAGCTGTTCGTGAAGACATTGTAAATACGATTAAATGTGGATTAAAAAATACACGGCTCTGGTTATGTATTGACGAGACGACAGATTGTAAAACAAATTCTATTTTAAATATTATAGTACGCGTACTGGACCCTCTTAAACCAACATTTCCACTTTTACTAGCTAGTAAAAGACTAACTGCGTGTACTGGCGAAATAATTACGCGTGTGGTGTTGGAGACCTTCGAAAAATTGAACTTTCAACAAGTCAAGTATTGATGTTTGTGACTGATGGTGCCGTGACAATACGCGTGGTAGGCCGTTCTCTTCAAAGAGACAATTGTAGGTTTTTACATGTTACGTGTAAAGTGCATGCGTTACATCTTGTGGCAGAAACGATTCGAAAATGTTTTCCAGAGGTAGATGCATTAATAGCAAATACAAAAAAAGTATTTCTCAAATCTCGTAAACGGCTTCGAGCATTTCACAGTGTCCTGGTATCCCTGAACAACCAGAGCCGATTCTTACAAGTTGGGGAATGTGGTTGAAAGCGGCTTTTTATTATGCTGAATATTTTCAACATATAAAAGCTGTGATACTACAGTTCAACCCTAACGAGGCTGCAGCTATTAGGGGAAAGCCCGACAAGCTTTCAAGACGTTTCCCTTGGAACAGATTTAAAAACTATTAATAACAATTATAGAGGACTACACGACGCAATAGAAAAATTGCAAAATAGTTCGTTGTCGTTAGTGGAATCGCTGCAAATAGTGGACGACGTAAATACACAGCTACAGGCTATAAATGACGCAAAAAAATAATCGCGTTAGTGAAAAAATTCGAGAGTGTATTACAGAAAGATCCTGATTTTAGCAAATTAAAACAAATTTGTGATGATGCATCTACAACTTCGTTAAGTGAGTTCACAGATTGTTTTACTTATGCCTGTATTACATCCGTAGATGTCGAACGGTCATTTTCAAAATACAAACATATTTTTTCACCAAAGCGAACATCGCTGACGGAGACAGCTGTAGAAAAATATCTGATGCTATTATACTAGAGATCTTCTCCACTTTGTGATGACGACAACCAAACTACTTCATAAATCTGCTTAAAAGGGTGAGTTTTATATATACAAATTTTTATAAAATGTAACATTAATGTTAAAATTTATTTCCATTTATTGTACTTATTCAAGTATTATGATATGATGTAAACATATGAGTCATATGAGGGCTCTGTCGGCCAGGTGACCTCGGCCAGCTTTATTTATAAGTATTTATATGATCGTGCAACGTGCTTTAGACTACAGAGCGTGTAATACTGATGAACCTGGTAAAATTAAATAGCAACAATCGATTGCAAATACATCATAGATATTTGTTGCGGACGTATAGTCTTGCAAACAATAATTGAAATAAAAAAAATCAGAAAAACTGTGAAAACATGAATAAAAGAATACCGATAGGGCGGCCATCTATATAGTCATTTAATTTATTACAACTGCCACCGAAGTACGGCAGTATGACAGTACCGTATTTAGTGTTAGATGTGTTATTCTTACTTTACTGTCACTGCCAAAATTAATTTTCATATTAACAAACTAAATTGTAAAAAATCACTTTAATTGGAACTGAGAGAAAGAATATTTATTTAAACTAATAAAAGTAATAAATAATATATTTATAATACTTTGCCAAATGTTACATTATATAATGAACTCTGTAATACCAATTACGGCCGGCTCTGTCTCCTTGCCTCGGGTGGTATAAAATAATCGAGCGACGGCAAACGATGCCGACTGCAACTCTTCGGCATATCTTTATTTACAATTGCACAGTTCTTATGTGATTTCTTATATTTCAATTACAGTTTGGAAGACTATACCTCGTTAAAACTAATATATAACCGATTTACCAACCAACCTATATAGGACCAGTTTACAAAATAAATAAAAATATGTAAATCAATACAAAACATGAATTTATGTCCTTCTATTCCAGTACACCTTCATCTATTCCTTTGTATTTCATTCATTTAGTGGACTGACGTTATCAACACTCCAGGATGTTATTACATTCTGCTGTAGGGAACAGAAATAACATATCCAACAACTATTTTCCCCACAACACAATAGTGGTTTTCACCATCCCCAAAGGATATGACAAAGTTTAACTTATATAGTATACATAATACATTACACTCGAAGGCTTGTAACTATACCTTTATTTTCATCGGCGTCCCGAGAGGTGGCCAGGTTGCAACTTATTACGCAACCAATAAAAGCAGTGGAGAAAATTAGCAACAATTCTCTACATTGTAGCATCGAATGCAAAAAGTGAACTGAAGTAGCAGTATGTAATTCGACTTTTTAAAAATCAAAATGCCATGAAAACCCATTTGAAACTGGAATACGTGCCAGGTGACGAATCTTCCTAGTTCCAGTCACACGGTTAATCGTAGGAATAAGGAAACAATTAAATCGTTGTGCAGCCAACAAAATATTTTTGACATAGGAAAATAAGCAATGAAGAGTGAAGTTCGAGCAAGAATTTTTTAACCATAATGATTTATGGAACCAAGTAATTTTTTCTATGGAAAAAAATTCCAGTCTAACCATATGGTGCTTTAAGAGTTTACAAGTTCAAATTCAAAACAATTTTATTAACAATTAAAGAAAACAATGTATATGGCCCTCGCCGGATACCCGGTCCATTACCGACCAAGCATCCCCGCGTAAGGTGGTGACGGGGCAATTGTTAGGTCGGGCGCAGCGGGGCCGGTCCGGACTAAAACATTAACAAGTACAACACATAAAAAAAACATTTTTAAATGGTACAATAACGTCGAAAATGAGAAATCAAAGACGCAAGCAAAATCATGGGCCGTTGATATAAAACTTTACAACAATGCAAAAATTGTATAAATTTGTGTATAATAATTTTGAATTTTGACGATGCTTCGACGAGTCAAATTGTCACAGTAAAAAGCTCGTCTCTAAACAGTACTGAATTGGGAAGCGGGAATGTCCACCTCCGCTTATTTTTGGGTATTTAATGATATTTCGTGTATATGATAATGTGCCACAATTTACTGATGGATAGCTTACAATTTGGAACAAATTTTGTGGGGAATTTTGGTAACAAAAACGAACAAAAAGAAAAGAAGAGAAAAATGAGAACAAAATTTGGAATTTTGGTGCCCCTTTTATAATATGGGAGTGTCCTTCCATTTTGTGGGAGGGGCGTGGTCTAAAGATGTTGTCTGAAAATTGGTAACGTTTGGTACGGTAATTTGTGTTTTATTCGAAATGGCGCGTTAAACTCCCTTATTTGTGCAATGTCTAAGAGTTTACAGGCCAAGAGGAACAAGACGCACAAAATGGTCGTTTCTCTGTAAACATCTATGCATAGATTAGTGCCCGTGATCCCGTTGTTTACACCATTGTTGACGAAAGGATGACCGCTATAGTGTATAGAAGGATCCTAACAGAATTTATGCTGCCCTCAGGTTTTTGTAGACAATTTTGATTAGAACAGATTAGAACATATATTTTAGGACAACTGTCCGATTGATCGTTCAATACTACTTTTAAACTCAAAATATCCGTGTTTTGTCATGGCCATCAAAGTGCCTGGATTTAAATCTAACTGAAACTAAATGGGGTATGATGCAGCAGTTAATGTAATGGGAGAAATGTAGATCCCTAAATCACGATGAACTGCAGAAAATAACAGAAATATAGTACGAAATTATTCCTAAATACACTAGATAGTTAGTCTCTTCCATGCCCACATGTTTATAGAGCATGGTTTGATCACAATAATGGTATAACGAAGTATTAATATGGCTTAATTCTGTTTCCGTTACATGATGCTATTTGACTGAAACAAGAAAAAATTCTCACCTTCACAGCACGGATTTCAGTGTCAAATAGATGTTCTAGTAAAATATTAGAATTATTCATCATCTTCCTCGGAGTTATATCCTGACGCGACATGAAACTTCTAGATACTTTATTGTTCCATACTTCTCTAATTTTTTCTTAGCAATAGTAATCATGAGTTCCAGCAGAAATATATCTTACTCATTTTTACCAATAAAGAATATACTAATAAAAAATACTGTTTGCTGTAAATTTACTCTTGTTTTAAGTTCGGTACATTATATCACTACTGACTGCTTCTGTAATAACTAAAGTCGGCCCATTTCAATACAGTCTAATGAGCGGCGATAAAGAGCGGACGTGCGACATACACCAAGAACTACGCATATCAACATATTTTCAGCGACCAGTCAAACACAGTCGCTATTGTGATACGTACGTGGGGACGAAGGTTATATTTTCGCAAGCGTATACAATGCCAAAAGTGAGACCTTTATCCTTAGCTCCCTAAATATACAAATTTATCTCGCAATTTCCGGACTTAAGATATATCGGACCTGTTATATACTGCTGTATTTGTGAAATACATTTGATAGGCTGGAATGCACATAACTCAGACAACATGTTGGAAGTGCAGTCCATAAACAAAATCGTATCCGAAAATATTCGTACGAGGTCGGTTAAACGTATTCAATAATTTCACAAAATATGCCTACCAATTCCCGAACTACCACAGCCTGTAATAACGAGGTGAGAACACACGCAAGTCGAGATTACCTATTCTTTAACAACTATTGTCACTTTTATTTACTTACTAGTTTACTAAATTATTTCACGGAGAAGCTACGGCTAAATAAACCTCTTTCAAAGCTTACGAAGTTCAATGTTCGACAAACGCTAGTTTGATTAAGTCAATAAGGGGATGGAAGTAACGATGTTATATAACTTGATAAATATGGGGTGGAAGCAATAAATAGGGGGACAGCTTGGAACATACTTACTATCAGAGAATTGAGGATACAGCAACTTACCTGAAACAATTAAAAAAAATTTTAGGAAGAAAAATAATTACGTTTTAGAGAAATGCTGTTGCTAACGGTACAAAAATACCGTTCATCAGTCCAAACGTTGTTTAGACTGTTGAAACATATTTTAGTAACTACGGTGTTAATAAGTATAATTACCATCACTGGGCTACTGAAAACCCTGGACTGCGTGCCTAATGCAAATTGCAGGGACGATTTGATGCAGCATTTATGGTAAACATGTTTTCGTTTTATCATTACATTAAGATCATTGCTATAAAACAATAATTTTTTATCTCCAACGAGCGTATACGTTATTTATTTTCTCTTTAGGTAAAATTAGTGAGTTTTATTCTTTTTATGAAATCGACTTATTGGACCATTTTTTTTATAACAATACATTAACCGGACAAAAGTATCTAAACATGTTATACAATCAAATTTTACCGGTAATTAGAGCAATAGTGCCAAATAATCAACTTCATGACGGTTGTTTAGCCTACAAATCCAGGGAGGTTAAAACCTAATTAAGAGTGACTTTCGGAGATAGAATTATTTCCAATGGTGGTCCAATACCATGGCCTGCTAGATCACCAGACATTACTCCTTTGGATTTTTCCTGTGGGGGTATGTTAAGAATGAAATTTATGAGTTTGAACCTCCTGAGACTGTGGCAGTGCCCGAAGAAAGAGCACGAGACCTATTTGCTGGCATTAATAGGAATACCATCCGGAGAGTGACCAATACTGTGAAAAATGTATAACCAAAAATGGTCAACATTTTGAACATAATATAAATAGTTATCTTTTAATCGCTTTTTTTGTTTGCAGTAAAATTTTTAACGTTAATAATATAGGCAAATTATTTCATGAATTGTTACTGGTAAATAGTTATCATTTATTTTTACTCTCTTAGTTTTCATTTATAATTATTAGCAGTAATTATTTTGAAAAAAAATTGTAGTAGACAGCTAGGTAGAGACAATTTAAATGAATTTAGGACTAGATTGACCCTCATAAATTGGACTACTATAATATTAATGATGGCTTCCGTTACTTTGTAGAAAGTTTGATCTGGGATTTCAATGTATCTTGTCCTTTTAAAAAAGTAAATAAAAAACAATCCAGTCATAGCAATTGGTTAACACACAACATTCTCGTAGAAGGTAACAAATGAAGGCAATTATTTTGGTTAATGTCAAATCAGGGGTACCAGACATTAAAGAATTATATGACATTAAAAAAAGAACATAATCTTAACGTCAAACAAGCAAAGGCAAATTATTATAACAAAAAAAATTAATGACGCATCTAATAAAACCAAAGAAATATAATTACACCATTTTAAAAATGAGAAAAAAATACTACGAAAAGCTACGTTTTATTAAGCACCGTTCTAAAATAATAAATCATTTCGCGACAAAATTACGTCGGGCTAGAAAAGACTTGTCAAGACATGAATTTATACACGCATTTCAGAAAAAAAAAATTAAATTTATCAGGCATTGACTATTCTATACTTAAGTACTTTTCTGCACTGAAGTACGGTATTGTTCTCCAAGTATAAGAATAATTATTTTTGAAATTTTCTTACTGAAAAGCGCCTATTTCAGCGAAAATTCACAAAACAATTGAAAATTGAGCGTAATTTTTTAATTATCTCGAATTGTGCCACTTTGCCATCAAATTCTTGGCACCCATGATAGATAGACCCTTGAACCTTTATATCAGTGGAATGCCCTTTCAAAGGGCTTTCCTTTGGTGTCATAATATACAGGGCGTTCCATTTGAAAAAAATGAGAAAAAGTAGTTTTGGCGTTTCCTGATTCACCCGGTATAAAATGACCGATTTCGTTAGATCCAATAATAGTAGCATAAACTACAGGGTGTTTGACAATTTTTGACACAATCTAGATCTCAAAATGTTCTTCCATTACGTCACAGTGAGCTCACAAAGTTGGCATGTTTTTGGTACAAACTTACCCATATCATGGTACCGACCCATCGCAGACCCATCAAGTGGCATATCGTTTGAGTCGTCTTTAAAAGGAGAATTCAAATATGTAATAATATACCTAGTGTTCCATTTAAAAAAACATAAGTTTATGTCGTCACGCCTAAATGGATCACCATATATATTTCAAAATATTTTTATACTATGCACCTTTGCGCCTTCTTATAAGAGAGCTAGGACATTTGGCCGACGTGAGGCTGGGACACCCTGTATGTATGCATTTTATGTATAATGTATATGTATGTATGTTGATTATATTTTGTTACATATTATGTTATTTTCATTTATACCTATTTATTTACTTGTATCACGTATGTTTGTTATTTACACTATATATTTTAGCTATAACTACTATTATGTATTTGGTATTCTCTATGACATTTCATATCTGTATTCTATACAGCTACACATGAATAAATATATTATTATTATTATTTATTTTTCATCAAAAAGGTAGTTCTCTAGATACGTAATTATACATTCACTGTATTATACAATTTATTTTGTGGTGTTGCCATATCTAGTTGAAAAATGAGTTTATATCATTTTCTTTGAAGAATATCCCATTTTTTGTCTACCAGTGATACATCGTTGAAAATCTAAAATCGAAATCTTTTTAATGAGTGAAAAATCCAATATGGCACCCACAAGAAAAACGAACCTGACGATGGTCTTCAATACTCGAATCGTTGGAACTAGATTCTAACTAGACTAGACAACTAAATTTTACGAAAAAAAGTTGCTCAGGATGTTTTTACCGATTTAAAAAATATTGAAAAATAAAAATGTTATAGTTGATGTTAGAAAATACAACATTAAACTTTTTCGACGATATCTCAAAACTCCCATCGGCTGGAATAGTTTTGAAGGCGGCTATTAGTTAGTAAGAAAATAGTCTAAAATTGTCCCCATTTAACCGTTTTTCTATCTCTTATAGTTTCCGAGATGTATCACCAAAATGGCCCACACTGTATATTTATTGCGATATCTGCCTCACAGGAAAATTATGCAGCTGGAAATCGACCTCAATTTCTTTCTGGAATATAACAGCCATTAAAAAAGTTGACCACCCTGTGATAAAGAGCCTCGTTATTTTTTACGGCGGTTTTATTTCGGCTGCACAGTCTCTAAAACAGGGAGATTTAATTGGATTATTTTCTGTGTATGTTAAGAGGATAAAATAAATTTAATCCATCTGGACGTTCCTGCAGTCTCAGCCCTGTTCCTCTGTATTTCCTCATATTAGGTTTATAAATTAGTCGAGCACACCCTTCCAAATGAAAAGATTTGTGATCCCTCCATTTTCTTCCTCGCGGTTATTAATTTTATTTTGTTCTGGTTTATTTGCGAGGGAGTAACTGAAGTAAGATTATATTTTATACAGTAAATAAACTAAGTACAAAACAAAAATAATGTTACAGTATAATTTTAGTGCTAAATGATGAACTTCACTAGTATCAATTTAACATGTTAACATATTTTAAAACAAATTTACTCTAAACAAAGAACATTATCATTGAAGACAGACTACGACGACATCGAACATTACAAGTCAATAATCACCAAAGAACCTAATCGCAAAAACATTCGAGGCTGTATCTAAAGAATATCTGCAAAGAGGTTTTACAAAACAGACATGCCAGTGGGGAAAACTAAACTACCGACAAACATAAACACACCACATGCAGAAAAATGAAGAAAATGCAAGAGCTACGGCAACAAAATTAATGACATGGAACCAGAGCAGAAAAATGCTATTGGCGACAAACCATAATAAATAGGACTTAAAGTTCTATTCAAGAAAAAACCGCAGTTATCGTCAAGAACCTGCACGGAAAGAAAACGCCTTGATTATTTTACAACAGTGTTTTATGAGAATTGTAGTTGTTTCCATCAAAGTTTACAATTCATTGTCACATAATACATATGAAAGGACTATAAATATTTGCAGTAAAATTATTGTAGTTATAAACAACAAATATTGTCTGACTGTTTGTTCTCTTAGGATGGTAAAAGTAACCAATTACGTGTCAACATAAGAAATCAAATAATTTATTATTAATACAAGTTGTACAGTGTATCCAATTTTCATTCTAATATTCAAAATTGTACACTGGCTGTTTACTTAAAAATAATAATGAAACATGGTGCATGATCTACATAGTAAAAAGAAAATTAGTGTTGATGCATGGTTTTTAAACTTATCGACTTTATTTATTCAGAAGCTTTCTCAAGTATAACGAAAAGTAATATTAGGTTAAAACACACATTTAGATGCTAATGCCAAATGGGAAAATGAGGTTTGTTTTAGAGACTGATATTTATTTTCATCATTGTTCACTTCCTTCCTGTTATAAAAAGAAGATCCTAAATTTCAAATCCTCATATTATGGAAATATGAAAATATTAGTTGACATTAAAATAAAATTTTATTACACTGTTATTGTTATTTTGACTAATAATGTTTCTATTAACACGGGTGTTGATCGCATCCTTTGTGATGTATGTAAGTAACTTTGTTTCTGAAAAACTTTATTGTTTTTAAGAAACTGCATCTTTTAGAACAGTGAACATTATACTGTACTTTATTTATTTTACGCATTATCTATCGATATTATTTCATATTTATCCATTATTCATTCATTAAACATTGTTTTATAACATTTTAAATTGAACTAAATATACACACAACAAACTTTTATGTAATCACACAGTATACTCCAATCAGTAGAGATTTTTGCCCTAAAAAAGGTGGGGTAGAAACGATTTTGATATATGTTATTTAGGTCGGGACCCCGATGAAAAAATCCAAGTTTTCGACCCTGTAGGGGAGAGGCGCGAGCCGCATTCCTGAATGAAAGGTGCAAGAAATTGTTTTTTTTTTCAAAATAACTCCGCAACGGTTCATCCAAGGACAAAAATGTCCAGGACAAAGTTAAAGAAGACAAAATTCCTTACATTTGTATATTCTTTATATACATATATATATATATATTTTTTTGTAAATCTAATATGTAACGTGTTACAGGGAAAGATTAACATTTCCAAAAAAATATAAGGAATTTTCTCTTCTTTAACTTTGTCCTTAACATTTTTGTCGCTGCATCATCCATTGTGGAATTATTTGAAAAAAACAAATTTTTTGCCCCTTTCATTCAAGATGGCTAAGTGAAATTTGCCCCATATTACATTCCAATAAAAAAATATATCACTGGGGAATATAAATTAGACGAACCAACGTTTAGCAACTGACTTAATATTATTTTCTCTCATCTTTGCCAAATTTTTATTAGCCATATTGGCCTATATAGGGCTTCTAGCTAATTTTCCTTAAAAAAATGACTCAGTGGCCAAATATTTCTAAACGAGTGACTTTTTAATGATTAAATACAGATGAAAAGTAAACATTCTTGGATAAATTAAATACAAATAAAATCAATTGACAACAAATATTTGTTTGATTTAACAATTCCTTTTTTTTTTTTTTGGGTGTATATCATTTGAGACGAAATCGTTTTCTGTGCTCGTTTCTGAGAGTTATGGAGAATATAGTTTATTTCAAATTTATTTGCAACATAAAAAGCATCGGCTTTTTTTATGGCGGTAAAGAGATGAAAGAAACCGACGTTTTTTATGTTGCAAATAAGTTGCAAATAAACTTTACATTAATATTAATCTTGCTACATGATAAGATGGTTCCAGATTTAAAATTTTATGTTGGCTTATTGTCTTATTGGCTTTATTTGCTGTAACTTATATTATATTGTAGTACCATATATACTATAATGTGGAAAGCACTCCAAACAAATACTTCTTTAAGTACAAAGAAAGCTGTGGTTAACCCCTTGGCCCATCTCTATAAAATTACACTAAACGGCTTGAACAAAACAAACAAACAAACAAACCTATCGGGGGATTATTGACAGATGGCGTGCGATTAAGACATTAAGTTGAAGTTTCACTTCTCGTCAATAGAGGGTCATAAAATTTATTACACGAGTGGGAAATTTAAATCTTGTTAGGTGTTAGGACTACCAGGAATTGAGCTTTAAGTTACTAAGTGACCATTTTTGAAAAAAGTGACTTTTAGGTGACCCAAGTGACCCCTCTAGAAGTCCTAGCCTATAGTTTACTAATTCTTTGTTTTTTACTTTTTGATACCTAATATAAGGAAGTATAGTAAACTATTTTTTTCGACCTCAAGATTTTGATTGATATATACGTTTTGAACCCGCCTGAATTCATTCTGACTATTTTCCGAATGATATCTGTCGTTGCGTGTGTGTGGATGTGTATGTATACGTATGTGTGTATCCGCGATAACTCAAAAGATACTAATGGGATAATTCCCAAATTGAGCAATTAAGATTTTCAACAACATTTTAGGGAACACATTAAATTTGGTGAATGTGGTACCACCAGAAGAGACATAATGAATGAAAGAAGAAAAAAGGTATAATTTTGGGAAAAAAAATTAAAAAATTTTATTGCATTTCTGGACAAATTTCGACGAATTGTAAAAAAAAACATAACTTTATGGAAAAACAATCTGTCCGCATGTCTGTAATATCGCGATAGCAACCACAGTTTTTGAAATAAAGCTTTCAAATTTGGTACACTTGTTCTAAAGACCAAAAAACAATAAAAAATTCGGTGATGAGCAAAATTGGTCTGCTGGACCCAAACTTTTTTTGTATTTGACTTTATAAAAAAATATTTTCTTGATAGAAGATTATAAATCATGTCAACAATATCAAGCCAATAAAATATATTTTCCAAGTACTTAAATAAAACTGATGTAAACTGAAATATTTTACACATTTGGCCTCATAAAATGGGGTTAGAATAAATTTAACAGTTTGACATTTGAAAGGTCTAATTTAGTTACAAAAATGTCAATATCAATAAGAAAAAATTATTAAAATATGACTTGAATTATTATTATTGATAGTATCGAATGACGCTAATAATTAATTATTTAAAATTTTTAATGAAACATTTCAAGGCACGCTATTAAAATTTAATTGAGGTAAGTAAAGGATTAAATAGAAGGATTTTAGATCAGGATGATATATACTGGTATAAGAAAGTTATGTGCTGGCCACATCAGATATTTAAAAACAAGTACCTGGAATTTTAAAAACAGAAAGAAATATTATTATCATATTTTTATTTTCAATAAGAAACTTTTCTAGTATTTGTCAAAAGTATTTCATTATGTTTGATAAGACATTACAGCATGGCGGTGACCACGGTTTCGAACTACTTTCAGGACCTTGCAATATATCAGGTGAGATGGGTGCCTTTTTCTTGTTCTAGCTACATAGATATTATTTCAACAAAGAGAAGTGTCTATAATGCACAACGTCTGAGCCTAACCCGAGGGTTTCTTCCAGCCCCCACGTAGCGGTAATTTTCTTTTATCAGGATCTCAATTCATTCAGATTGTCAAATAGCCAGATTTGTTTAAAAATGCCGAGTCTGAGATACGTGAAATAAAATCTAAGTTTGTATTTCTTCACGTTTTTATATAAGAGAGATATTAAATCAGTCTTGGAAAGCCAAATAATCAATATCACGAATAAAATGAAAGTACTATGTATACAGATAGGATATTTGCACATTGACACATTCAATCGAGTGACTTGCGCTGAGCTGTTGGAGATGAACTTGTATTTGATTTGATCATTTATTTGAATTCTTTATTTTATGTGTATCAGCAATAAAAGTTTCCTTAAAAAAATCAGTCGAGAGTGCGAAGAGCGAAATGATGAACTGAAAGAAAGGGAATTAACGAATACAGAAGTTTTATGTACCAGATTAAACGAAATTAGAATTATATTTTAGGTACTTTTTATCATCTGGAGAAAAAATTGGAATAAATGTGATTTATCTGAAACAAATGACACCATTATTGTATTCTATAATTTTTCGGTGAGCTACCCAAGTTGTTTAATTATAATTTTAAAAGGACACAACATAAGGCTATTTATAATAATAATAATAATAATAATAATAATAATCAGTACGGAGGAAGTCCAGCAAGCACTTGTTGGTACCAAGAACTTCGCTGCCCCGGGCCCAGACGGCATTAACAACTGGTGGTGGAAGAAATTTCCTTCCACTCACCGCCGTCTGGCGCGAGTTTTCAACTCATGGTTGAACGAGGGGCAGCAGATTCCGGACTGGTTCGTCGAGGGACGTACTGTGCTTATCCCCAAAAGGGGGATCTTTCCGACCCGAGGAATTATAGGCCGATCACTTGCCTCAACTCCTGCTACAAGATATTTACACGTATCTTGTATGCTAGGACACTGAGGTCTGTTGATCCGGTCTTCCAGCAGATACATGAACAGCGTGGTGCCAAGAAGGGCATGGCAGGTTGCAAGGACAGCCTGCTGATAGACCGCTGTATTACACAGGATTCTGTGCAATACAAGCGGAATCTATCGATGGCCTGGATTGACTACCGCAAGGCATTTGATACAACATCGCACGAGCTATTGTTGCACTTGCTCGAATGTCTTGCGGTACCAGCACCACTAGTGAGATGCATAGAACGGCTGCTGCCACTCTGGAAGACTCGCTTCACCATAACATCAGGTGCACAGCGGGTCACGACAGAGCAGGTGGCATTTAGGAGGGGAGTTTTCCAGGGCGACTCCCTGAGTCCTCTCCTCTTCTGCATCTCACTGCTACCGTTGTCTGCTGGACTCCGCCAAACCCGCGGGTATCAATGTGGACCACCCAGCGATCGGAGGCATAAGGTCACCCATCTATTTTATATGGATGATCTTAAACTTTATGCCTCCGGAGAGCGCGAACTACAAAACGCTCTTAGGGTGGTCGAAGAATATACGCGGGCAATTGGTATGGAGTTCGGGTTGGACAAATGTGCAGTCGTCCACCTCAAGAGAGGACGATGCGGGGAATTCCCTGAAGACGCGCAGCTCGCAGACGGAAGCATCCTAAGACATCTGGATGCCGGAGAGACCTATACATACCTGGGTGTGCAACAAAGGCACATCCAGGATGTAACACAAATAAAGGAGTCTCTCCGCGGCAAGTACAGGCACCGCCTCCGAAAGATTTGGTCTTCCGAACTTTCGGGGAAGAATAAGGTGTCTGCAACTAATATGCTTGCCGTTCCGATTCTGCTCTACTCCTTCGGAGTAGTAAAGTGGAGGGTAGATGAGCTGCGCCAATTAGACAGAGATACCCGCAAGATGATGAATATTCACAGAAGTATTCATCCTAGATCGTCCGTTCCTCGTGTGTACCTCCCACGTCAACGGGGGGGCCGAGGACTCTTGAGCCTGGAGTGTACGCATGGCAGAGTGGTACTGAGTATGGCATGTAACATCCTCAGGAGCTCAGATCCCCTCTTGCGGTTTGTGAAACATCACGAAACTGTAGGAGTGGGAGCAGGATTGTTTAAGGCAGCAAAAAGAGCCGCAGATGAACTTGGTCTCACATTTGACATCAGGCGAGGTGGCCGGCGAGGTGCTGATGTTGAATCAGTCACCGAACTTCAGCCAAATCGTCTGAAAGCCCGAATCAGAGCTGCCGAACAGGAAAATCTGTTTCGGCAGCACGTCGATAAACCCCAGCATGGTGTCTTCTATAAGAACATAGAAACACTGGGTTTATCGACCAGGCTGACCTTCGCCTTTCTAAGGTCAGCAGGGCTTAAGTCGGAGACCGAGGGATTCATTATGGCCTGCCAAGATGGTGTTATCAACACCTTGGTCTACCGTAGCCGCGTGTGGCGTGTAGAGGTTCCTGATATCAACTGCAGGACCTGCCATCAGGCGCCGGAATCGCTCATGCATTTACTATCTGCATGCCCCATATATGCGATTTCGGCCTACATCCACCGGCATAACGCGGCGTTACGAGTGCTGTACTACCATCTAAGGCACTCGTACGGGGTAGACCAGACACCAGTGCTGCCTTACGTCCCCGGAGATATTGAGTCCGTTGTCGAGAACGAGAAATGCCGGATTTACTGGAACTACTCGTTCCCGACTGTCAGGCTAATTCAAGCCAACAAGCCTGACATAGTTCTCCTCGACCATCAACTCAAGGTGATGTATGTCATCGAGTTCTCGGCGCCAGCGGAGAAAAACATCACCTTGAAGGAGGAGGAGAAACGGACCAAATATCGCGATCTCCGGTACGAGCTCCAAGTGTTGTACCCAGGCTACTCAGTAAAAATGGTCGTCCTTATAATCGGTGTACTCGGAGGGATAAAGCCTACGCTGCTCTCGGAATTGAAGATCATACCGGCCTGCCAAAAACCAGCCGAGTGGCTGGCAGGTCAAATGCAGAAGGCGGTCATTCTGGGTTCTCTCCGTCTGCTTAGGGCACACGATTCTGGTATCTACAGTCACTAACCCTGCGGGATGTGGGGGAGTGGCTGTAGTTGATGCGCCGGCGCGACTCCCGTGAGGCGTCGGAGGCCACGGGAGGACTGACCGGCATCGGGAAACCGAAAAAAAAAAAAAAAAAAAAAAATAATAATTTTATTTCTTCACTGAAAAAAAATATACACAGTGGCATACAAAAACAGTGTAGAAAATGTCAAATAAACAATTTAAAAAAGAGTAAAAACTAAAACGTTTACAACAAAGTATAACATTAATAACATGAATACGTCATAAAAAAAAAATGTCAGGACAAACTTAATTAAAAGATGTATAGATATAAAAAAACAGAAAAAAACATTGTGTATCTATTATAAGACCTAGGCGTAGTACTATTACTACTATGCCTAGAGCGCAAAAAACATCATTTAGAAGAATTCTTGGATAGTATAACAATTTTTTCTAGCAATAGTTTTTTAAGTTTTGACTTAAAAATGTGAATACTTCCGGAAACTTTAAGGTCTTCAGTTAGAGCATTATAAAATTTACATCCTTGATAGAGAAAACTTTTCTGGTACATACTAGTTCTGTGGAGATCAGGACGTAATATACCTTTGGCTCTGGTTTCGTATAAATGACATATTTGATTCCTTGAAAAAAAGCTATTATGTTTGAATATAAATGAACATACCTCAAAAATATACAAGCAAGGAACTGTTAGAATTTTTAAGTTTTTAAAGGCATTTCGACAAGTCTCTCTGTAATTCAAATTTGCTAAAATTCGAACTGCATATTTCTGTAATATAAAAACTCTTTTAACATTACTACTATTACCCCAGTTCACAATTCCATACCTCAGATGAGAGTGAAAACTG
Source organism: Rhamnusium bicolor (assembly GCA_029963845.1). Classification (NCBI taxonomy): domain Eukaryota; kingdom Metazoa; phylum Arthropoda; class Insecta; order Coleoptera; family Cerambycidae; genus Rhamnusium; species Rhamnusium bicolor. The sequence continues at coordinate 48,174 of JANEYF010000817.1, forward strand.
GCATAATAGAGAGTCATGAGGACCTCCTGACTACAGTGCTTAGACATAAATTTTAGGGCATAGCAACTTGTCCTTAATTTAATACATAAATTATCAATGTGCTGAGTCCATTGCATATGACTATCAAAAGTAACACCTAATAGTTTATTAGAATCACAAGTTTTTGTAACGTAGTCGGTGCCTTCAAAAAGTGTTAAAATCTCAGAATTACTATTTAATGAAAATTGAGTAGAGACAGTCTTACTCTTGTTTAAATTTAGTTTGTTTTTTTGGGCTCAGCATATTATTCTTTCATAAACTATTTCCGTTGTCACTTTAGCTTCAGTTAAATCGTTCTCTATAACTAAAATGTTGGTATCGTCGGCATAACAGACCACATGAACGTTTGGAATTTTCTCTAAGAAAGTGATTAGGTCATTGGCAAATAATATATACAAGAGGGGTCCCAAAATTGAGCCTTGAGGAACACCTTGTCTAATGTCACAAGTATTGCTCTGCACTTCCCTCGACATTCTTACAATTTGCGTTCTATTCTCCAGATAAGATGCAAATATTTGAAGAGCATTTCCACGAACACCATAAAGTGCAAGTTTAGCTTTCAGCAACTGATGATCAACAAGATCAAACGCTCTAGAAAAATCGACAAAAAGGCCCACAACATGTTTATGATTGTCCAAAGCATTTATGATTTTGTAATGAAAATCACATAGGGCAGACTCAGTGCTCTTATCAGCAGTGAAACCATGTTGTGATGGTGAAAGCAACATATTTTTGTGTAAAAAACCTGATAACTGGTCCTTAAGATGGAGTTCCAAAAGTTTTGAAAAACTACAGAGTAAACTGATAGCCCTGCAGTTGTTGTAGTCATTTGGATCTCCCTTTTTATATAGAGGACTCACTATTGCCAATTTAAATTTGCTGGGAAAAATACCTTTTTCTATGGATAGATTGATTATATAAGCCAGTGGAAAGCTAATCAAATATTTGCATTTTTTAATTAAATTATTAGACACATTGTCGTGCCCGCTGGAGTTTGAGGACTTCAGTTTATTTATAAGAGATTCAACATCAGCTACGGAAACTGGAGACAAAAACAAAGATTTATTAAAATTAGTTACATTCGATTCTAAGAAGTTAAAATCACGTGTTGTATTATTATTAGTGGTATTCGAAAAATGATAATTAAAGTTATTGGCTACTTTCTCAATGGGGACCTTGTTTCCGTCTTTCTCAATACTTATTTCCTTTGTAACTGTGCTTGAGCCTTGTAAAGTTTTTATTATATTCCACAGACTTTGTTTTGTTGTCTGAAAGATGAATTACTTGATCGTTGTATGCCTTTTTAGCAGACTCTAATTTATGACGATATAAGTTATTTAAGTGAACACTAAGATCCTTGTAAGCTCTATTTACCTTTGCAAGGTCGTTATACATAGTAACCTGATTTCTAAGCTGAGTTAGTTCAGGTGTAACGTATTTATTTACTTTACATTTTCTTTTGTTAGTGCTAAACCATTTTATTGGAAAACTTAAATCAAAATTGTGCAAAAAATTATATCGTAAAATTTATCTAAAGGCGTTATTAAGGCAACTTTGGGTAAGCACATCTTGCCAATGTTGATTTTGTAGATAGAAAACGACTGGTGTTTTCCATACTAAAATTTCTGCGGTATACATATTTATTTTCTTTTTTATTTGTTTTTCCACCTTAACTGAGAAAAGTTGTGACAAATGGTCAGACAAAAATAAATCAACAACACAAGATCTAAAATTAGAAATATTTGAGGTGATGAGAAAATTGTCTAAGCACGAGCTAGATGGGGGGTCACCGTTGGCGAGTTAACAGTAATATGGAGATCGAAACAGAACAGAAGATCTCTGAAAAGTATTAAATTCGTGGTATGACTTAAAAAAATTATGTTAAAATCCCCACCTATAATAATTGTTTTACCCATATTAAACAGTTTGTTAAGTAGACCATTACATAGATTTAAAAATAATTTAAAATCTCCAGAAGGAGCCCTATACATTGCAAGGACTAAAATTTTATATTGTATAAGTTCTACACAAATACAGCATTCTATAACACCTTCTTCGCAAAATTCACCAACAGTACAAATACTAAAATTTGAGCTAAACTCTTTGCTTGGCGGACATTGTGTGTCCGCTACGTTAATATTTTCCGACAAAAGGAGTCGATTAAAGTAAAATTGCTCAATTTCATAGCATTTAACTGTTCATCATTTTGCCAGTGTTCCGAAAGCAGGGGTATATCACAGTTATAGTCATCACATAAAACATTATAAAATAATTA
>JANEYF010000818.1:0-13471 GCA_029963845.1 Rhamnusium bicolor
AGAATTACCTATCTAAAAGCATCGTTCCTTTGTTTATTTTTAGTGCTGGCAGTCACTCAGTCACGGTCATCATGACCGGTCAGGTCATTCACTGGTCAAATAGAAATGTGTCCAAGGTGGTCACGGACATAGTAACTCAACCGGTCAACTTGTCCAAGTTGTCAAATTTTAAATGTCCTGTCATTTCCCCTGAAATTTAATCATGACACTTGACAATTATTGATGTGTAACTGTCAATCGCCTGTTTTTGGACAAAGAAATTGAAATAAATCTTCGGTAATAAGAGAGATCAGTAGACTTTTTCATTTTTTTTTTAATTGGTAAACAAACCCTCATTTGAGATTACTTTGGGAAAGAAATTGGTGTGAATAATATGCACGATGCCAGGTTTTGTAGAATGAAGTATCAAAGCTATGCTACCAGTGGTGGCTGGTGAAATTTAGGTTATGGGAGCTTGGAACCCAAGTGATACTTTAAAACATAAAAAATTATATTTTTTATGAAATTTGAAATCTGTCAATATACTTTCCTCCCATTTCATAAAAAAAAAAATTTTTTGCAAATATTTCGATTGTTTAAAAAATAACACCGTTTTTTTCAACTTTTTTTGCAAATTTTAATCGCAATTTTAACACCCCAAAAAGTATTTAAATGCTTTCAAAATATTTAAATATCTCTGAAAGTATTGAACAGTTTAAACTATTTGATTACTATTGTTATTTTTTATTTAATTACTTCTATCTTTTGGAAAATATTTAATATTTAAATACTTGTATTTTTTAAAAGTATTTATTATTTAATATTTAAATACTTTTTCATAGTATTTGACCATCACTATCTATTTTTCTTTATAGGTTATGTTCGTTTTAAGTTCATTCCTTGATCATAAATGAAAATCATATGAATAATAATACAAAATATGATAATGTAAAAGTATCTACATATAAGTTTTCAATCTACAGAAGGATTGCAAGCGAAGTAAAAACCCTCCTAATTTTTGTTATTTTTAGTTGTACAAAAGAAATAATAAATAAAGAGACTTGCAAGGATGTTTTATGAGCTTTTCACATGATATGTAATTAGAATTTAACAATTGAAAAATGTATGAGTTATGTCAAAAAGTTGTATTTATTTAAACAGAACCCTAATATTATTACATTTCCGAAAGTAGAAGGTTTTCAAAAATACATTCTATATGAGTATCTAATAGTTCCCAAGATATTTAGTATTAATATTAATATTCGGTAATCAGTGGTGGTTCTAAATCACAACAAATGGAGGGACCCAAAAAATATTTTTTTCCAAATAAAACAATTTTCAAATGTCATAACTAGAGATCGGCAATATGTCCCATAAACAGGATTTTATCAGGACCAGGGGCAGATGTCATAAAAAATCACATTAATTGTTGGAAATATTTATTTAAACATAATTTGATACATTTAAAGCAGCATACAAAGTTTTGATATATTAAATATAAAATATTAAATATCACAGGTAGTACAATCCCCTGTATCTCAAGGTACCTTGTATGGAGAGTGCTACACATTTAGAGACAATGGACAGCACCTAATATCCGAGTATGCTAGGATTAATTTCTGGTTTAGAAAAAATCCTAGCTCCCTGCCCAGGATCGGCCTGGGACTCAGGGTGAGAGGCAAGTGTCCTTACCACTTTCGACCATGAAGCTATTGTACATTACTTATTGAGGATTCTACATTATTTAAAACTTTAAGTGACTGACAAGAAAATTTTAAACAATACAGAATCGTCAATAAGTAACTTACAATGTCCATCTGATGTTACTATTAGGCACAAATTTAAAAGTGTTCTGGAAAAAAATCCCGATCTATTAAAGTTGAAAACCATATGTGATTATATGCAAGGTGATAACATTACAGAGGGTATAAATAAAAATATAGCACCTTTATTAAAGTATTATCCACTTTAGCATATGTTAAACGAAGTTTTTCTTTATACAAATATCTGTTAAGGAATAAAAGATGCAAGTTTACAGTGTCTAATTTAGAAAAACATATTATTAATAATTTTAAATATAAAATGTTTAGTAGTGATGTGCTATGAAATATTTCATTTAAATTATTGAATGTTATATTGTATTTTTTTACAAGTATTAAGTTATTATAAATTAAATAAAATATTTTATGTACGACCGGTCTTCATTGGTCACTTTATAATACTTTATATACTTGGTTTCAGGGCTTAAAATACCACTTTATAGCCCGGGCATTAAAATACTTTACAGCCGCCTAGTGCTTTATTTTTCACATCTTCGACTTCTGTGGCAACTTATTAACTGCTGCTTCGGTAATTTCTGGTGGGGTACAGGAAAATAAATTTTCATTCTCTCTATTTCCAGTTCAATTGACAAACACAAAACACTTCGACAAAAGGATTGTAAATAATTCTTGCCATAAAAATACAATATGGCCATTTTTATTTATGTTATTGCTTAGTTCACGTACATTTATTTTTAACATAAATTTAAAACCAAATTTCTACCTGTCACTGTGACAATACGATTGTCATTTTTTGGAATGTCAAAATTTAACAGACTAAAAATTTTTATGTAGAATTTGCAAGTAGCCGACATATATGTATTAATTAAGACTGGTCATACATAAAATTTTGTATGCACTCAGGCATAACCAGCGTTTATGGCCCTTATCGTGTTAGTGTCCTCGGCTAACGACTCGGGCTCTAATTTGTACACCGGAGGCCATAAATACCTCTTTATGCCTTTGGTATATAAATAACTATTATAACTTTGTATGCTGCTTTAAATGCATAGATTTATATTTAGATAAATGTTTTCAACAATTAATATGACTTTTATTGACGTTTGTTCTGAATAATATAATCCTGTTAAGAGACAAAGTTGCCAACCTTTAGTCTTGACATGACTAGACTTTTTGGAAAATAAAAATAATATTAAAAATTTTAGGTTTAGTAATCTCGTTTCTAAAGTTTAAGATTTTCAATAATTATTTTTATTTATTTCCTTTCATAATAATTTTATGTTGTGAGCAGCTTAAGTTCATCACAAGCCATTGTTTTTATTTGGATTAAATTTTTTGTTATTTTTGGTTACACTAATTATTGTTCCAAATTTTTGGGTGCCTTCTTTGATATACCAATGTTATTATTACTTACTACAGTTCTATCTTGTTGTTAGATGTTTTATGTAAAGTTTCAAATTTCTGTGTTGAGCCATGTGCAAGAAAAACGTGTCAAAACCAAAGATACACAGATACACAGGCTCACAGACAGATACAGAGATAGATGTTACTTATGCACATATTTGCTGATGCTCAATATCAGCTATTATCCTCGTTAAGTGACGTGTAATAGGTAATCAGTTTTACACCTGTATGTAATATGTAGTTATTTTATTTGTTTATCATCTGCAGAAATTTAATGCGTTATTATTTACTAAAAGCAGCCGCAGTTGGGCAACTCTAGTAATCACCACATAAAGAACTTTTTTTTTCATTTCAAGGGCTGCCATTAAATTCATAAATATAAATAATATGTGTTTATCACAATGAATGAGTGAAAACGATTTTAAATAGCAATACCATTTTATAATAAAAATATTACTTACTTACTGTGCCAAACTTCAGATGCTGCTACTTTATCAAAAATACGTGCACTTTGCACCTGAAGATAAAGAGCAATTTATTAAATCTGGTTGTGATTTTAAATCCACTGTGCAAAATACAAAAGAAATTTTCTTTTGTCAACCAAATTCAACCTGGAACTGAAAGTCACTGTTCAAATGGTGTATGTAAAACACCCTAGTCGGGAGACAAATTGTGTGCGGGGTGATGCACATAAGGTGAACATTTTATTAGTAAGATAAATGAAAATTTAAAAACTAGTAACATGCAATTTTTGCCATACATTTCGAATCCGCTGAGAAAGTTTTGTCAGTGCATGGTTAAAAATCATTTTTTAGAAATTTTGACATCCTGTATGGTATTCGTAGAATCAATTGTACTACATTCAGTGATTATACGAATGAACATTTTTTTACTTACCCTATATGTTTCTACATATTCGTATACCTCATTAAAATTTATTTTATTTATTCATTTATAAATTTATGTAATTATCTTGAAATATACTCAAAAATACATATTTTTTTAAATACAAACATTAAAAGTAATCAAAAAACTGGATTTATTTTGCAGTGATATTAATATTAAGTTTTAACTTTTATATACATATTGCACTAAAATTAATTATTTGGTATCTGTGGCAAAAAGTATATGTTACTAATTTTTGAAATTTTCGTTTATCTTAATAATAAACCCAGAAAAATCAGTGTCCATCTTAAGAGGATCATCCTGTACCTAGACTCTACACAGAGTACTTAACAACAAGATTTACTTATTCTTTTTCTTTTATGTACTAATTTACTATTTTATATTTTAGTTCAAGCTCCTAAAGTGGACTCACAGTCATTCAAACCAGAGACATCAGCACTTATAGGAGACCAAGCTATTTTGAGATGTGCAGTCACGGGGAATCCTAATCCTGCGTATTAAATGGAGTAAAGAAGATGTTGAGGTTAGTAATTTAATAAATTGTGATTTTTATGACTCACAACACAATGATTTATCAATATTAATTATTTAACTAAAAATAAAGAGTATAAATGGCAACGTGACGGTAATTTTCAATCATTAATTCGAAACAAAATATTTGTCCTTGCTGTTCAAATTATTGGACACATATGAATCCTATAGCTCTGAGGCAGCCGGTTGCGAAAGAAAAGCAATGGTAGTTTGGTAATAAAATGTTAATTCAGGTATTGCCCATCTAGAAAAAAAAAACCAGTTGGCAGAAAATGCTTATGCATTGAAGCAAACAGGCGATGTATTTTCTTGTGCTTTCTCTCTCTTCCATCGCGTATGGTATAGGTAATAGTATATTCGAGTAAGTACTGGCATAGTTGCTATTTGCAGGTATAAGCACGTTTTATATATCACACAACATTTAAGCAGCTTTTTATGAGACTGATCCTAAGTTACTGCTTCAAATTGTTTTAGTAGAGATTCTACCACAAATAGGTTGTGTCGTACTGATGGAACATTTTTATCATATTTTAGATGTAGGTGATATAAAGCGGATGACATAAAGACATCTAATGTACAGTAATATGAAGTCAAAATGTCACAATCTCAAGACGATACTAGGATGATATAAAATTGATGTCCACTTGCTAATCATGTTGAGATGTGTCATTCGATTCAATCACTTGAATATATTGAATGATATAATCATGTTTCAGCGGAATTGGTCAATCGCAGACTTTAATTGTCTGTTCTTGCCTTGGTCTATCAGGTGATACTGATCGCTCGGGTTCTTGTAAAATGAATGAACCAATGACACATCTCTATAATCAGTAATCACAGGCGGGCTACTATTTTGTAAATAACGTATGCGACGTCTCGTCATGGAATTATGATGTAAATTTGTGTCGCTAAAATTAAACATATGAAGACAAATTTAATAATCTAGATTCCACTATATAAGATGTCGTCTAAATAACAGACTGTAAAAGTAAATGATGTCTGTTGAATAAATTTTGCAAGCTTACAGAAATATACTAAAAAGTTCTTATCTCAGGGCTCTATATTGTTGTTGTTTTGTATCTGGTCGAGATCTGTGGTTCTCCATCTGTAAATGCGTTTGCTCTATATTGTTTATCTATTAACGAATATTTGTAAACCTGTAGCTATTGCAAGTAGTCAAGTTGTAAGCAACGCCATCTGTGAATTGAATCATAAAATCCTTATTCAAAAAGAACATTCCAGTAATGAGAGGGAGATGTCAATTCATACAATTCCTACATATTGTATTATAAAATAAATTATAACTTATTTACGTGAGTATAGTTAGAGAGATTTTAAACTGAAATTATTCTATTTGTCATGATATTAATACTCGAAGAATCTCACATTAATGTCAGTCTTAAAGACGTCTCTATACAAAGAAAAAATGATGTTAATATGAAATTACTCTAGGTCTAATTTTGGTCATATGATGTTGCCAGCTAACAATTATCAAAAAAGGGCATCAGTATGATAGCTCCATGTTACCTACAACCATCATAAGTATGAAAGGTATAAATTTCCTGTGATCAAAAATAATGATTCTTTTTATTTTGATGTTTTTAAAGATGGTAGATTCCACATTGTTAAAATTTAAGTTTCATATTATTTCTACATAGATGTCTTAATTATAAGGGGATTTATTAATAACTTTAATTATGAAATGCCTCACATTTTTACCCTACAGGTATTTAGTTTTTTGGTTACATTTCTTTTTATAAGATATATAGTAGTACTAGTAGCAGTTCCTAAAACTTCAGAGACTTCAGAAATGATTAAAAACTATGTGATCAATTGGTACCTTTTAACTCGTGATTTTGGGTCTTTCATAGTACCTGATAAGGATTTTTTGCATATAGGTATTAAACTAATTAAATACCACACAGGTAATACAACCTCCTGTATCCCTGAAGATAACTCAAGGTACCTTGTGTGGGAGAGGGCTACATATATAGAGACAATGGACGCATACCCAATATCCGTGTATGTTAGAATTAATCTCTGGTTTAGAAAATCCCAGTTCCTCGACCGAGAATCGACCCGGGACTCTAGGGTAAGAGACAAGTGCACTTACCGCTCGACCATGAACAACCATGTGTCTAAGGAATTGTTTTCAACCATCCTTTTGCTGATGGAAAGACTCAACAAGGCTGTTAAGGGAACTAATTGATCACGTAGTTTTCGATCATTTATGAAAACTGGTTACAACCAACTTTAGCTCAAATATAAAATAATTCAAATGGGGTAAATATACAGTATTTTTTCTATGAGCAGATTGATGGTACACAACCAAGGTACAGGATTAAATTGGATCAGTCACTTCAAATTATTACATTACACAAGACTGATTCAGGAATTTATTTGTGTACTGCTGACAATGGTATTGGGGAACCAATCACAAACCAAATTAAACTGGACGTTATAGGTAAGTATTTTTCATAAAATAAAGTAATAAGTACTAATTATTCTGCATGTGTATTATGGGTGGTACTTTTGAAAATGATGTATGTACATATCTAATGGTTTGAAAGCATGTATTAGTTGATAAATATAAAAATATATATAAAATTCTAAGTGTAGTAGTTTTTATAATAGTAGACATATAATAAAACTCGATGGGAATGCCCCACTATTTTAAAGGTTTGATTTTTTTATCGTATGTGATTCTGCAATATATGTAATCTACATCTACAAATAGGTGCCATTTTTATAGTAGTGAAAAAGTTATTTGTCCTGTTGCTATGAGAGTTAAATTCAGTTCTTAATAGCTGGAAAAACATAATTACTTAAAACATTTTATACTGTATGCATATTAATATAGTTCAAATTAAATGTATAAATTCGCGAAATAGTCAAAAATCACAGATATGTATGTGTACACCAGTCTTTAACCTATAAAATAAAGTGGCAAAAACACATAGACACATATGACAATGCAGAGCTGGAAATAGAATAATGTGTATTATTTCATTGGTTGTTTAACTGGTGGCAATTAAAATTACTCAAAAGTCTGAAAAAATATATATATTTTTTGAAATGCTGAAAACTTTAAAACCACAACCACTTAGGGATATTTATTGCATATAGAGGGTGTTCGTTTTCAGTTAACCCGTAGACGTATCTCCGGACTGAATTGGAATATCATTTTGAAATTTTAGTTGAATAGGTTCTCTAAAATATTTTCCGAACTTTATTATCACAGTTATACCGAAAGTTGACAACAACTTTGTTATTTTAAATAGAACTCCCTCAATTTTCTTACAATTTTGGATACCTAATCAAAATTAAGGGTGTTTGATAATAGAACCCTACCTTGATTCTCAACTGTTTTTGAGTTATTACAATTTTTTTTATAATTTGATGTGTTTGCAGCATCTCTTTATTGCGGTTATCTTCAAAACTAATGGATAGTAATTAATGATTTTTTTTGACATCTTCTTAATGTTTCAATAAGTTATCACCGTCAAAAAAATTCTTGATAAAAAAATAAATATGGAGTTACAAACATGTCTTGAATGTCATAAATTTAAAATCTAAAAACTCAGTTTTTTTAAATAGCACCCCATATTCTATTTTACACCGTTACATTATTAAGTAAAAAATTATAAGGCATTGTGGCTAAATCAGTTTTCTTATTTTATCACAAAACATCAATTTCAGGCGCATAGTGCATTATATTTTAAGATGTCAAAAAAAGCATTAATTACAAGTCAATTAGTTTTGAAGATAAACGTAATAAAGGGAGAAGATGCTGCAAACGCAACAGATTTAAAAAATATATATATTAACTCAAAAACAACTGAGAATCAAGGTAGGGGTGTATTATCAAACTTACTCTTAATTTTGATGAGGAATCCAAAAATATAAGAAAAATGGGGGGTTCTATTTAAAATAATAAAGTTGATATACTTCTGGTATATCCAGATGTGATAAAGGTTTGAAAATATTTTGGAATGGTAGAGGTCTTTTCCAAAAACCCATTCGATCAAAATTTCAAAACGATGTTCACATTCAGTCCGGATATACATCTAGGGGTAAAACTTCTTCGATCATAGGAAAATTGAGCGCAATTTGCACTTACCTAATTCCAATATCATAAATACTCAGTGTTGACATATTTATTTATTCAAGCAGTAACAGAGTTACAATGATTCCAAATATTGAAGAATCTAATCTTTAATTAATTAAAATAAAATTAAATTTATATTTTTAAAACTTATGTCAAATAAAGAATTAATTATTTTTAGTTAATTTGCTTTGGAGCCTTTCAAAACGAAAATAAGAGTTGGGTTTTAAAAAAATTAAAGATGTTTGCATGATAAATTAAATAATCTGGTAACACTGCTTGCACGATTGTACTACAAAGCTGCAATGAGTTGGACAGTTGATGTTTTAATTTAATAATGTAGTAAATATAAATAGGTAGGTATGTACAGGGGTGGGCAAATTTCAATGTTTGTATAGAGTAACTGGTAACTGTAAGAGATACCAAAAAAATGGAAGACACATTCTCGTTTTTTTGAGACAAATTCACTGGTGAAAACAAAAATTTGCTATCATCTTTTGTTTTCAAGTTATAAATAAAAAAGTTCGATTTTTTTCGACTTTTTAGACACGTCAATATCTTGGTTGTTTCTAAAGTTATGAAAAAACAACTTTTACATTCTTCAGGCACTTTTTTCTATATAATACAGTGGCGTCGAGATAATTTAAAAAAATAGGTGCATTCGAGTTGGCATAAAGTTGTATTTTTTAAAATGGGAATCATGGTTATAGTTGAGTTAAAAAGGAATTTTTTTTCTGTATGCATGTCATATGTGGGGGCTTCTTTTGATATGTAAGTATTTAATTGCTTTGAATAAAGCATTCTAGCATTTCTCGTAATTTTCGTAAGACATCTTCACTTTTACGATTAAATGAGGTGTAATTATGACGGAAACAAAATTATTAATATGCAATTTACTGACAAATGGACAAACACTGTCATAGATAACACGCGCCTACTTGAAATGAATATAAAAAACGCAAAAAGTAATCTACCAAAAGATTATTTTCGCTATTAAATACTTACACATCAAAAGTGGCTTCACATATGATATAAATTTTTGAAAGAGGAAAAATTTCCTTTTTAGCTAAACCATAGATGATTCCCATTTAAAAAAATACAACTTCATGCCATAACTCGAAATTGCACCTTCTTTTTTTAAATTTTCTTGACGCCATTTTATTATACAGAAAAAGTGACTCAAGAATGTAAAAGTTGTTTTTTCATAACTTTACAAACAACCTAGATATTGACATGTCGAAAAGTCGATAAATCGAACTTTTGTTTATAACTCATAAACAAAAGACGATAGCAAATTTTTGTTTTCGCCAGTGAATTTGTCCCAATAAAAGAGATCGAGATGTGTCTTCCATTTTTTTGTAACTTTTGCAGTTACCGAGTTACCCTATACAAACCTCGAAATTTGCCCACCTTTTACGTCTTTCTACAAAAATCGAATAAACTGCGTAAATAATTGGTTTTAAAAATACAAATATTTATTTTATGGAAAAAACGTGATAAAACAAAAAAAGTAACTCGCAACATAAAAATTATTCTTAAAAATAAAACAAAATATTAATTCTAACTAAAACGTAAAAAATGCATGATTTTAAACATTTATTACACTAAAAAAGTTTTAATGTAATAAATGCTCAAATGGACGTCCCTGTTGAGCTGAACAGTGCCCCAAGCGATCATAAAATCCTTGGTGAACATTTCCTAACATAACAGGGGTAACAGTTTGACAGGCATTTTCAATTTTTAATTGAAGTTCCTTTAAAACCGTAAATTTTTAATTTTAAGTAGCCCCACAAAAAAATATCACAAGGAGAAAGATCTGATGACCTGGCTGGCCACAAGATATTACCTTGTCCTGAAATAAGTCGTTTTCGGAAATATTTCCTCCAAATATTGCCGACCAATGACATTATTATGGGCAGAGCAACCATCTTGTTGGAACCAAATTTCATTAAACCTACTAGTTCCTGAATTCTAGGAACAATTTGTTGCTGAAGCTGATCCAAATATTTTTGGCCATTTGTTACCGTCGATAAAAAAGGGTCCAATAATATGTTCACCCAGTATACCTGTCCAAACATTAAGTTTTTGAGGTTACTGAGAGCAAATTTTATAAAACTTGTACATTTTCTTGAGACCAATATCGTGGATGGGTTGGATTATGTTTACCAATTAATGGAAAAGTAGATTCATCAGCAAAAACAATGTTCCTAAGAAAATGTTCATCCTCATTCGCCTTTTCCATTAATTGCTCACAAAATTCCATTCTTCTAAAATTGTGCCCCTCAACAATTTCATGAGTTTTCTGAACCTTGTATGATTTGTACCCATTTTTCTTTAAAATAGACATAACTGTTGATCGCGTAGAATCTACTTCAGCAGTAATTTGGGAAGTAGTAAGTATCAGGTTGTTGGTTGCTAGTGCACAAATTATAATATTTCCTTTCATCTTGGGCTTCATTAGGAGGAACAAAATTTTTGTGCTGTTTGTAATGAACACAGCTGTGTACCTCAAATTTGCTAATAATAGTATGAATTGACGATAACGCTGATACAGGCCGACCGACAAATACCCCTTAAATAAATGAGTCTTGAAAGGAGCGGCTGGTGGATTTAGTTTATACAATATCTCAGTATTGTAGCATGGAACCCAAGCAATATTTTAAGGCACGGTATCAGTACTGATTGAAGAAATTTTGCACAAAAAAATTTAAAAAAAAATTCTAAGAAAGAAAAGTTACAAAAATTAGCTTCTAGACCATTAGTAAAATCTTTGTAAACTATTTTTTTTTGTAGTCAGAAGGAAAATTTATCACAATTGGTTTTCGAAAATTTTGATTTTTATGATACTTTGAATTTACACAATGAAAGTTCTTCATTGTGTAAATTTCAAAATGTCATAATTACAAAAAAACAAAAATTTTCGAAAACCAAAAAAATGAAGTTATAAATTTTCCTTCTGATTACGAAAAAAGTAGTTTACAAAGATTTTACTAATGGTCGAGAAGTAATTTTAGGGAGGCTGCGCATTTTTGTAACTTTTTCTCAATTTTTTTTTTAAATTTTTTTTTTTTTGTAAAACTTCTTCAATCAATCAATACTGATAGTCATGCCTTAAAATATTGCATGGGTTCCATGCTCCAATATTGAGATATTGTATAATCTAAATCTGAGCCTAAATCCACCAGCCGCTACTGGTCTCGAATTTGTTGCCTTGACTGTCCTTGATAGTACTACTTAATAATCTGAATTTTTTTCAGCTGTTTTATAAGACATTTTTAAGAATTATTTTAACAAGGTTACTCTTTCAGTTGTCAAATCGTACTCAGTAATTTACTTCGTTTCATACGGACAAGATTGCAGTGAGTCATTGGTCAGTGAGTAATTACTTAACGCTTGCGCATTCATTTAGTATACCATCCGTGGTCAATTGTAAATTTGCCTGGTGGTTCCTATGATCAAAGAAGTTTTGCACTGTCTGTATACACATGTATAGAATATGCAGATTCATATATATTTAACAAGAAAACCGACCTTCAATGTAGTTAGACAATGTATATTTAGTAAAATTTGCATAGATGTATCAGTGTCAAATAGTTAAACATTTGATAATATATTTTATTTTACTACTAACACTTGAGAAATGTAGGATCACGGCCGTCCCTAACTATTGTGTTGCAGGGGGGTGCTAAATGTAATTTGTCTCCTATCCTTTACCAACTCAGAAACATATTTTTTCGCCAATTTGGGAATGGAAAATAATAAAGGCAATAGACAATAAAAAATCCAGTATTTTATTTTGGTATGTGTAATTATACTTGGTCATTTACAGGGCACTTAAACAGTGGTGTCTTAAAAAATTATATATGCCATATAAGTTATACTAGAATTTCCAAATTTGACTGCTCCTAGATAAAATGCTACTTGAGGGCTTGGAGAGCATGCAAAATTTGAACAAGATGTAGAATGATGACATTTCTTTAACATTTTTGTAAAATTGGAAAAAATTCTTCAAATTTGCGTTTAATATTTTGTCTGTTAAGAATATATTTGCCATAATCATATGCTCATGTCATAAAACAACTCTTTAAACATAAACTGTAAAAAGTATGTAAAATGTTAATAAGTTTCTTGTTGGAACTGTGAATATTTGCCGTCTGTGCCACGTTGCCGCTGGTGGGAGAGACACTTCCTTAAAATTTGTGGGTAGGGATCGTATATAGGATAACTAAAGTACATGTTAACAAAAAAGTTAATTTTAATATACAACGCTTGGTAATAGTAATAATGAATTATAATGTTCCACGTAAGTAGTAATACTAGTAATAATAATAGTAAGTCAACCCTTTTTTCATGGTGACTAGTACACTTAACCTGTCTCTATGACTATTGTGCATGTTATGTAGAACACTAACTTTCCTTTTAACAACACAGATAGAATCAGGACCAGCGACGTGTATTGATCAACATGATGAACCCCCTCATTGGTTATCACTAAATGCTCCTACTACTCTCAATTGTTTTAATTGGTTATCCATTCAGCTGTAACCTGGTGGAAAGATGATACTAGTCTTATTCCATTAAAGAATAATGAATTCGAAGTCAGAAGACTACACTTCTCCTTATCCATTCTGTTAAACTACCAATCTTGGTATTTATACCTGTCAAGCTATTAAATGGCATTAGGAAAGACAGAAGTTGGGCTGTAACTGTAAGGGCTAAAGGTCCTTACCACTTTAGTAATACGTAACTAAACGAAGTACAGTGT
>JANEYF010000819.1:0-81597 GCA_029963845.1 Rhamnusium bicolor
GATATTAGTAATGTCCATCCTCAGTATAAACTAGTATACAGTCATTTTAAAAATATTTAAAAAAGCCAAAAGTGATCACTATGGGAACATTATTAATAATGCTAAAAATAAGTCTAAATGTATGTGGAATCTGGTTAACTCAACTATTGGTACATGTACTTCTAATGAATTACCCATAGGAGATCCACTTGTTTTGGCAAATAAATTCAACTCGTTCTTTATAGGAACTATTCCTAATCTATTGTGAAACCTGAATCAGCATAATATAAATACAGATTGCAACAAATCAGTTAAAACAACCAAAGAGTCTATGTATATATACCCTACATCATCAAAAGAAATATGTGACAGTAAAAAAGTTTAAGCCAAAAACCTCTAGTGGATTTGATGGAATTTCGCCAAATTTACTTAAAAAATGTATAGACACCCCAGCTGCACCACTTGAGAATATCTTTAACGCATCATTATGTCAAGGACATTTTCCAGATTCTTTGAAACTAGCAATTGTACTGCCTCTACACAAAAAAGGCAATACAAATGACCTAAGTAATTATCTCCTCGTAAGCTTGTTATATGTATTTTCCAAAATCCTGGAGACACTCATGTATAACAGGCTAATTGGTGTTTTGAATAGTATTAATTTCAATAACTTTCAGCACGGCTTCATGAAGGGCAAGTCAACAACAACGGCTCTTTTTAATTTTGTGAATACAATATTGGATGCTCTGGATAGTAGGGAAATTGTTTGTGGGCTGTTTCTTGACCTATCCAAAGCATTTGAGACATTAAATCATAATTTCCTTCTTAACAACTTAGAAAAGATAGGTGTACGAGGAACCAGTTTCAATGGTTCACTTCGTATTTGCGAAATAGAAATCAAAGTATATCAATATCAAATAATGGGAATAAACATCTTTCCGACACCCTTAGTCAAAATTATGGAGTGCCCCAAGGCAGTGTCCTTGGGCCACTTCTGTTCATAATCGTTATAGATGATCTCGTGAATATTATGGATCAAAACAATAAAACTACCATGATTTATTATGCTGATGATACTAACTTATAATAACAAGTAGCACACTAGACCAAATAATCCAAGAGCTTTCTCAGCTGTGGCAAAATATAAAGGACTGGTTCTATATTAATAAACTTATTTTAAATAAGCCTAAATCAAATTGTGTCATTTTCAAAACTGATAAATCAGGACTGGTTGTACCAGATTAACTAATTGATGAATTACCAATCCTGAATGTAAATTCCACAAAATTATTGGGTGTAACTATAGATAGCAATATGAAATGGTTTTTGCATATTGATGAAACTGTTAATAAACTTAATAAAACATGGTTTGCATTAAGAATTTTATCACAGTCCTTTGATACATTGGCTCTTAAAATATTTTTTGATATATTAAGAAACATATCTTTGTTGAGAATGATCAATTTAGGAAAATTTGTTATAAATATTGAAAATGTTTGTTAAAGACATGTAGTTATACAGATTGTGTACTGAATCATTAGACATTAAATGACAACATTATAATGTAAATCAAGCAGGTAATCCGTCGCTCGTCAACATAAGCATTAGGATAGCAGAGAATTAATTTTCCATCTAGCTGTCGTGGGATCAACAGAGCACACTGTCCGCGATTTGATGTCAATTTACAGTCTTCCCTCAACGTACTGTGTCTAATGATTCAGTACACAATCTGTATATTACACAGAATAAATATTAAAATACGGTTTTATTAAATTATTAGGATTCAGTAAAAATTAACGGGTGTCCTAATATTTAGTCGTTAGTGCTGGTATATAAAAGCAGAACATTAATCTAAGTTGTGATAAAATATCTATATCAAATACTACATTGTGTTATTTAGGTTGTTTATTTATTTAATTATGATCACTTGTTCAAATAATAGTTGATATACAAAAACTATAGATCAAAAAATACATCCGTATTCTAAACTATGTAATCAAGACAATGTGGATGTCATATTTTGATATTTAACCAACACAGATCGAAAAATTACTTAACATTTTTTTAAAAATCATAATTTCTCTTGGGACAAGTTTAACATTTCACCTGATAACAAGTATGAGATTAGAAAGTATCTCAGATAGAAGATCTACCATGAAATTTTTTGTTGGCTACAGATTTCTGCATCAGACTTAGTTGTAACTAGATTGAGTGTAACTTGAGAATTTAGGTTAAGTGTCATTTTTATTTAAGTACCATCATAGATGTTTCTAAGGAAAGTAATGTAAATGGTCTGTTTGATTTTTTTTTGTAAATTTTTGTTTCTTTGATAAACATTAAAATTGCCAAAATTCACTCTTTAAAGGTTTGAAAGATGTTTGGTAAATGTCTCATCATTGTGGTTTATCGTTAAATTTTGAAAAATTTTAACAAATAAATAAAGTTAGCCAAGTATAATAAAGATATCTGGTAAAATTAATCGAAAACATAAATAACTGTTGTAGAATACAACCTGTAAGTGGGCAAGGCAGAATTGGTTTTTAAATTAATTTTTATGGATTTCTTTGAGAAGGCAAAATTCGTATTGTAACCCCATTTTTAATTTTTCATCTTATTAGCCGTACAAAGAAATATCAAATAAAATTGTTATCATGTTTTTATGGGAATAAGTATTATTTATTTTTGGTAACTATGTTTAAAAAATTATTAACAAATTTTAGTAATAATTTAATTTTGAAAAATAGAAATTATACTGCTTTCTAATCCACTACATATTTACTTTTAGAATAAATTTTTTGGTTACCATGATTTTAGATGAATATTGCTTTGTTTAAATAGCCCCCATTGATTTCTGTCTAATCAATAAAAGACATTGAACATACTGCTGATTGAAGTTATTTACAATAATATTTATGTTTACCAAAGCTGTTTTTTTCAGATTAACTTATACCATGCTTTCAAAACACTACATAGGGAAGCAATTTGGTCAAGCAGTCCCCTAGATACAAAATGTGACCGTGAATTTGCCACAGTTCCGCAGAGACCAGAACAGATGCAATCCATGCTCTCCCCTGTACCTCAAAGAATGTACGAATTTGAACGAATCTGCTTACCTGTGTAGTGTGCAAATATGAAAACACGGTATAATGAAATTTCTATAGAATGTCATATAAAAAGATCTAATTAACTAAAATAAAAAAGTATCTTGCCTTGCCCATTTCTATATCTCATTACGCTTCTGAGCTGTGTTCGTGTTGAACAGGGTTTTGTGCAGATTAGAATATTCAAAGTAATTATTAAAGTGCCTCACTTTAGTTTTACACTCGACACTAATCATTGTTAATTAAAAATGCGCCAAAATTCTAAGCATAAAATAATCATTTACTTAGTTGATTATTAGACAAAAGTTTTGAAATGTTATATATCTAAAGTGCATCTACTTACTTTTAAACATTTCATCATATGTATTTTCATTCTACACATGTATCAACTCAATAGACTTTTCAAGTTATTATAGTTGTACTCTAAAAAACATAAATATATAGAGTGGAAATAATATTGAAATAATAACGTCAATTTTTTTCACTTATACTGTACATTTTAACTATTAGTTGCTAACCTATTTTAATGTTTGCAAATGGATTCCTCGATCTTGTTCAACTATATTCTTTAGTGAATATTGCTATACTTGTAATTGTAAAAAAATATATTTTACCAGATCTATCATCGCCAGGAATATAAAAATTGTATGAAATGTAGAAAATGTTTCTTATTGGGAACTAAAATCACTATGCCGTGTATGGCGGTGCTGCGATCAGACAAGTAACGATTAGCTGATTGTTGATTTGTTTACATTCATTTAAGGTTGCGTTTTCACCAGGTATCCAACTTATATCTATAAATCGCTGTTCTGTTAGTAATATTTAAAAATAAAACAAATGATTCCTCCTAAATACCATATAGAATTAATATATAAAATGATGTTATTTTTTATTAATAGGAAATATGGTTATTTAGTTTCATAAAATGACATCAAATAAGTTATTCATATTTCTTAAAAAAAAAAAAATTAGCATCAGTGTTGCTTTTAATTTTATATATTAAATCCATATGGGATTTAAGATGATTCATTTGTTTTCATTTTTCGTTCTCATCAATAGAAAAATTTTAACAGCGATTTAAAGTTTTTTTGTTAATCCTGCCGACGAGGGCATGCTAACGCAGCCTTAAGGTTACCAGATGTCTGGTTTTTTACAGGACATGTCCTCTTTTTTGAGAACCTATTTTTTTGTCCAGTATATATTTTAATGTTTTAGCAAAATATCCTCTTTTTAGTCAAATTTGCTAATAAAAAATCCTGGCAACAAGAAGTATGGTAACACTTGTGAACACACCATACTCATATTTCAGAATAACGTACTCATCCAGTCAGTGAGACTAAAAAGTCACGACTGAAACCAAAAGAATAGACTTGTGCTGATACAGAAACCGTCAGTTAGTAGTCGCTACAAAATGGAGACTTTTGAAAAGGTCGCAAGTAATACAAGTAGTGGATTATAGAAAATCAAATTCATTTCATGAGAAATAATATATGTTGCCTGGAAACCATACGAGTGCTTTAGCATAAGTGTGGTTTCCGAAAAGCAACGTATTTTGTTTTAAAAAAAGAGAACAAATTTATGATAGGTAATCTTTAATTAAAAGATTTGTTTGTATATTATAATTTGTAGATTTCTTAAAAAAAAATAAATTACGTTCAAATCATTTATATAATTAGTGCTTTTCAATATTGTAGAAAACCATCATAAAACTGTCAGTATCAAAGCAAAGTACAATTGTTCACAGTTTTCGTTCTTTACTGATAATACATATTTTAGAACTAATCGAAAACATTTATTTTATGTTGAATGAAATAATCCATTTCAATCCTACTGTAACCCAAACTTTTTTTTAATTGTCCTTGGCATGAAAGCATATGGTAACCCTACATTTCTTTAAGCTCTTTTGTGGATTCTTTCCGAAATCTTGGGTAGGAAAATATATATTACTACATTAATCGAAAGTTCAATGAGTTTAACCTATTTTGCACAATTTTTTGCTAATTTGTGGGAGTACTTAACATAAAAATTTCTTTCTATTATAACTATATACGTTTTACGTTTTGCATTATAGTCCTCTGGCTTGAAATGGAATCAATCAATAATGCTTTCTCCCATATTTTTCTTCTATTTTCTCAATGAGACTATAGCTGTTGGTGATGTAAACAAATTCATTGTCTTTCTTGGGAAAGTAATAAGAGTGGATTGTCCTTTTATATTTTTTCCTTGAATGGCAATTATTGTACACACAGCAATTCATATTATGCACTGTTTTCTTTGACATAATATGGAATAACTTTTAAACTAAAAAACCTGTAGTAAAACCCCAAAAAAACAAACTGTGCAAATGTGATCAAACGAATGTAAACAAAGAGCATTACTCGTTTTATCAAAGTGAGATGTTTAGCCACCATGGATTGAAGTGAAGACATTAAATTATTTCCCAATTGAAGCATTTTCTAAATGACAAGATGTTCTTTCTTCAAATAAATTTAAAAAAAAGATGTACAGGTGGATCATTTTAATTACCTCACTTAATGTCATTCTTTAATTTTTCACCTAGGAAAAAAATTACAAAACGTGTATTTTTTTTTGAGGGAGCCAAATCGAAAATAAAAAAAACAGTTGATTGTCAAATAAAAAAATTGTGGCCTAAAAACTGAAAAGTACAAAATTTGACTGTATATTAATACTGAATGAACATGTGATATTCCACTGATTATAAATAATGCATATCATATTACATATATTTGACTTCAGGAAATTACTTCAACTCTTTTATTTTAAGAGATACATCATGTATATTTAGCTCAATTTAGAGAAAATTTATTTGTTAATTCAGGAAGGTTAAATAAAAACATTTAAATAATTTATTTATTTTTTAAACTCAATTAATTCTGTATATTTTATTTACAACAAATGTTGTTTTCAGTTTTTCGACCATAACTTTTTTATTTGTCATTCAATTGTTTTTTCAGTTTTTTCCTAGGTCATAAATAAAGTAGTGACATCGAATGAGGCACTTAAAATGATCATGCCTTGTATATTTTCAAAAACTTTATTTTGACTACTATCTGTTTTAAGAATTTAGAATTATTGATTTATTGTTCAGTAATTTTATAGTATACATATGCAAAGTATATAAAAGATCATGTAATAGTCGTCTTGTATAAAATAAGAGTATGTAACATTTAACCTTCTAGATCCTCTTAAAATAAAACAATTTGGTTTATAATTATTGTAAACAAAGCAAATGATATTTGAAAATGTATAGAATATTGCAAGATTTTGTTCTAAAACCGTTTGTTTCAAATTGTAGAGGTTTTCAGCTAATTGTAATAACTGAATTTAGATACTGCCAGCTGTACCATGTACATACTAATTTAATAATTTCTTCATTAGGTTTAAGAAACTGTATACAGATTTTTAACTCGTAACTCTTAATATTATAATATTAAAATTTAGGAATAAATTTCAAAATATTGACAAGAGCAAACTCTTATTTTCAAAAAAAAATACATAAAAATATCATAAGAAAAAGTTGCTTAGAATAAAAACATCACTGAATCCAATTTTTCAACCATAAAAAAAGTTAACTGTATTTTTTTGCTACTTAAATATAGTAATAAAATTAAAGGCCATTTTTGTTGATTTGGTTTGATATTACAAATTTTGTCACAATCTTAGTTTAAGACCAAGAAAGGATAGTTCTCAGAATATAAACATCCGACTGAAAAATATATATTATTCATTTACACCTGCTCCGACAACAATCCTTGGACACAGTGTATATACCATATTTTAATATTATAATATTAAGTTTTAGGATCAACTATTTGTTTTTGTTTTTTTTTTTATTATGAATAGAAAAATTTTAACAGTGATTTATAGAATTAAGTTGGATAGTGAAAACACACTCATAAATAAGTATTTTTCGAGTCCCATGATCCCATAAGATATAGCATAACCTAAATTTCCCTAGTCGCCATTGCCTATATCATATCTTATTTGTACTTAACAAAAAACTGTTGGTAACATTTTGGCTTTTCAGTTATGAAGGCATAAATTATCTAAACCATGAAACTTTGCACAAATTTAGTGAACAAGCTGTATGATACATATGACTCAGTTTCAATAACGAAATCTATGGTTACATATCTACCATATTTTGAATCAAAGTTTAGTAGTTAAATACTCAGCTTTAACAAGGGCGGATCCAGGAGCTCCCAAAGGGTGGGAGGGGGGGCAGTCATTTGTCACAAATATTGAAAAATGCCTAATAAGAAATACGAGATGTGTTGTGTAATGGAAAAATTACAGGCATTTTGAGAACATCTATTTTTTTATAGCAATTTCTATGAATCAAAGCAGTACTGAAAGTATGGTAATGTATATTAGAGTGCGTTCGATTTTTGAAATTTATCTTGCTAACACTTATTTTTCTCTGCTGAACACAAATTTCCAGTAAAACTTTCCGCTCGGCTATAATTTTAGAGATATTGAGGCTTAAAGTGCAAAAATGTCACATTTCCTTACTGCCTATTGAGGTATTTATTCACAATTTTTTTAGTTTATTAATATTCATGAGGATTCTTTGATTTTTTAAACACTCCAATACATTTACATTAATAATATTTGCCCACTATATTAGTTAAAGAATGCACCAAAATAGAACACAATATTCAAAGGTTATCAGCTAAACCTAGGGATTTTTTACCGTCATGGTGTAGGAAGATGTTTGAAGGTAACATGCTTCAATTTTATTGAAATAATAATTTACAGCCTGTATGCACTACGAGTATGAGGGCCGAAAAAGCAGTATGCTAAATACATGACGGTAAAAAATCCCTAGGTTCAGCTGATAACCTTTGAATATTGTGTTATATTTTGGTGCATTTTTCAACGATTATAGCAGACAACTATTATTAGAGTGAATGTGTTGTAGTATTTAAAACCATTCAAAGAATCCCTATTGATATTAATAAATTTAAAAAATTTACGAATAAATACTGCAATAGACAATGGGGAAACTCCACATATTGGCACTTTGCGCCCCAATATCTCGAAAAGTATAGCCAAGTGAGAATTTCTGATTCAAAATTCGTGTCCAGCGGGCAAAGATGGGTATGTTAGGAAGAAAACATTAAAAAATCGGACGTTCTCTAATACAACATTACCAGTGTATTTACATTTTCGAAACAAGATCTGTGAATTTTCGAAAAGTAATGTCGCATCTTTATCATTTTCATTAAGTTTTTTTTTATGATCCAGAGAGGGGCGCAATTGCACCCATTGCCCCCCCCCTTGGTTCCGCGCTTGATCTTTTATAATAATAAGTACAAAAATAGTTTGGCACTTTATTTATTATTCTTCTTCAGTATGGATTGCGTCACTGGCTGTAAAAATTTCACATACAAATCATGCACACTTCCTTTTTAATAAAATTTTACTCATTTTGCATAAAATCAAATTTCTGGTGAAAAACTAAAATTTGCATGATTTTCAAGACTCTATAAGAATCCAATTTTGTTGGACAGATCAAATTTTTCAATTACACAAGCGAAAAAAATCTTAAAATTTGGAGGCTTGAAATTTTACGTTTTTGAGCATAAAAATGGAAAATTTTGAGAACCCTGTATTTAGAGTTTTACTGAAATAGTTTAGCCGACATGAAATTTGGTTCAATTGAAATGCAGAATCCATTGGTTTTTACCACAATTCGTCATCTGTAATTGATTTCGAGAAATAGAGGGGTGGTCATGTTTTCTGAATCACCTTGTGTATACACAGTCATTTAACAGCAATATGATTCAAAATTATAGATGTTCGCAATTTAAAATTTGAAACTAAACTGATTTTAAATGTGTTACTGGAAGTTAATCTGGGGTGTAAAATAATGGATATTGAACCATGTGCAGTAGTATATGATTGAACGAGCATGTAATGATGGCTATTATTAACGAGGGTGAAGTTTACGACACAAGCCGTAGGCGAGTGAAGAATAATGCTACACATTTTCCGCTGATATATCTAAAAAATGGCAAAAGATAATGACAAAAAGTAATATCAAAATTTTTCAGTACCTATATTAAGAATACCAACAAAATATTTAATGTGTCCTTTATTTTTCCCAGTTGCTTTTATAATCATTATTACTAGTTTTTTTTTTTGTATAAAAATGTATATAGGTATATCATTTACACTTTAATTCTTGGAATATTGTGGTTTAGGTTGAATATAACTTTATTTCCTGTAAATTTTTGACATTCTAAAAACTATGAAACTACATACCAGTTTTAGACCTAGGTATATATCTGTATATGAAATCTCCTCCATAGAATTCTAAATTGTATATTTCTTATATTTAGTTTTTTCCCTTGTGATCAATCATTATAAATTACAACAAAATTTGTTCAAAATTTCATTTCCAAATTGTTTTGTTTGTATATTAAAAAATATTCAGTCCTCAATCCAAATGAAAAATACTATTCTGTTGTGTTGCAAATCAAATGTTTCAATACCAATTAAAACAATTTTTGTTTCTCATGTTATTTTTTAATTGGCTAATAATTTTTACCTTACAAGATAATTTTTTTTATAAATAATGAAAAAAAAATTATTTGAGAAACTAATACTCTGATTAAATATCATTAAAATCATTAATTTTTAAATTATAAAATATTCCTCCAGAGGCAAAAAAACCTTTGATCAAGATTATTATTATCAATGTTATTTCTTATTAGATACATACAATAATAAAACATTTTATTTTCACCAGTGATATTTTAAGATTTAAAAAAATCTGGCAAAGTCCAAAGGTAAACAAAATATCAGCTCTATAAATTTTAATATAATAAACATGTAAGTATGCCAAATATTACATAAGAGTATAATATATAAAATTGTATAGTCTATTTTATGTTAAGGTTAATATGTGATTATCGTTGAGGCATATTGGTATCAATATTTGGATAAAAATATTTAATACAGAACTACCTAATTAATTTGTTGTTTTATTTATTTTTTTTCTTTTCACTTCCTCCTGAGTACAAAATATTTGCTATGGAAATACACAAAAAACTGCAGAATTATTATTTCCCTTAAATTTGGAAATAAGCTTCTAATACAGCCGAGCCTCTAAAAGCCCTCTAAAGTGTATAGACCTCACCAAGTCCTTTGATTGTGTATCACATCAAATTCTCCTATTGTCACTGGGTTTACACTAGACAGAATCATCCTTATGGAGTCATATCCCAGTAATAGATAAAAAACTGTCATCTACAGTAATATTAAATCATCATGACTTAATGTGAACATTTGTGTCCCACGAGGCTCAGTACTTGGCCCAAATATCTTTTTAATTTATATTAACGTTCTACCTCTATTAATAAATAGTTCAACTTCTACCATTCTATTTGCTGTTAATACTAACCTTACTGAGTGTAATGTCAATCTAGGTAATTTATTGAGTGAAATGAATCAAACCAAATGCAACATTCAAAACTGGATCCATTCATGTTTACTTAGACCATAAAATGGGAAATGGAAAAGTCTGTTTACCAAAAAAAAATTAAGAAAAACATATTTACTTTGCAGTTTAGGCCATAAGATATCTGTAGTAACTTCTATCTGAATCCAAAAAGTGTAATCAGTAAAGCAAAAAATAAGCGGCATTTTTATCAAAAGAAATAGCAGTTATAAGTATTGAAATTAAGGGGTACCGTTGTTGACTATGTTGTAAGATAATACGGTTTTGCCGCCTATACATGATCAGTCGCTGGATCTACTGACTACACTTTTTGTAAACCTATCACAGTCCCATCCATTCCGTGATATATTTCGCTATCATTGTATGGTGTCATGCGAACTCCACTACTAGTATGTTCTCCATGCAAAACTAGCAATAAGTGATCATGGGACTCAAATTTAGAGGACTGTAAAACAAAATTTATCAAAATGAAATTCTTGACAGTTTTCCAATGTTATTATTACATATCGGTGGAGTAGTTGACCAAGTGCGCGATGGCAAGTGTGATTAGATAATCTCTCCATTGTAACTGCGGGTTCCAATCCCGCCACTGGCACTGATAATGTCGGCGGAACTGATTGTGTGTCCACTTTTTTTCATAAGTGTAATCCACGCCCGTACAGCCTCGGCTTTAGGTTCGAGAGTTGTCATTTCCGTGGTATTTATTTATTAGTATCAAAAATAATCTAGACATACAATGTGTGATGAAATTCACTTATATCCAGTGGCGGCTACTCCATAGAGGTTCGGGAGCTCGGGCCTCCCAAGTTACTATTAGGAAAGTGTAACAGTAATTACATGCATAATTTTTTTTTCTGTTTTTTTATATTTAATATCTTTATTAACGTAGTTATTACCCATTTGCGACGGGTATGTGTACCATAAAGTCGCATAATGTACTGACCGTCAACTTATAAAACTTTAACCAGAGATTATGGGGGGCTCAGGCTCAGCTCATATGAGCCATTCCTTGGCATAAGGAAATATATAAAGAAACGAACCGAGTGCGAAAATTGCCGATCGTGGAGAACGGTTTTTACAATGCGACAGAAGGCTCAAGTTATCAGAGCCGCAGTGCGTTTTTAATGTTTGTGTGGTGTAGTAGTGCCTATATCGTTTCGCTGTCGATATTTGTGGTTTCACTGTTTTGAGGGTTTTTGTATTATTTTAAGTTGGTTGATGCCAAAATGACTGAGAATAATATCGTTTCGCTGTCCATATTTGTGGTTTCACTGTTTTGAGGGTTTTTGTATTATTTTAAGTTGGTTGATGCCAAAATGACTGAGAATAGTATAAATAATATTCTGAAAGTGAATTTTAAAACTCTGCCGTTAACATAAAAAGTAAAAATCAATAAACTCGAACGACCAACACCAGAATTGACTCTTAATCAACCAGACAAGGTAGAGACACGTACTTTCACGAGGCATTTTTCTAAGGAAATTTACAAAAAATGTCAGTGGATTTGTTAAGGTGATAAAGTAAATGCTCTATTTTGTTTTCCATGTGTTCTATTTTATTCCGATTCTGTTGGACAAGATTTAACAGGATTTAAAGATTTAAAACATTTAAATCAGAAAATAAACACGAAATTTCTGCATATCATTAAAAGGTGCAGTACGGATTTGGCTCTGTTAGGCTCGGTAAATATTGCAGTTTAGTTTAGTTGATAGACAAAATATTATAAAACACAACGAGCAGGTGACTAAAAATAGGTATATTTTAAAGAAAATTATCAATTGTATCAAGTTTTGTGAAATGTTGGAACTAGCATTAAGAGGGCATGATGAAAGAGACGGTTCTCAAAACCGTGGGATTTTGCTAAATTAATCGATTTTTCATTAGAATTTGATGTAATTTTGAGAGAACATTTAGGCGACGGTTTTCAAACGTACATCTAAAACTATGCAAAATGAAATATTGGAAAGTACGCTTGCATTATGTCGTCAAGAAATTAAAGAGCAAATTAATGAAAGTGAATTTTTAGCAATTCAGGGTGATGAAACAACTGATATTTCAAACCAGTGTCAAATTGTTATGATGGTAAGATATTACCACAATGGAAATATGAGAGGTTTTAGAGTTTCCTAAGAGTGACCGATAAGTCAGCTGAGGGTTTAACACAGTGCATAGAAAATGAGTTGGATAAACTAATACCTGAAACTTACGACGGTGCAAATATTATCACTGGTGCTATTGGTGGAGTTCAATCAAAAATAAAATTAAAGTATAAACATGCTCATTTTGTGCATTGTTATGCGCATCAATTAAATTTAATTATGCAGAAAGCAACCAGCCAGAATGAAATTTTTTTCTCAAATTTATCCGCAATTCCTAGTTTTTTTTTCAAGTTCTACTCACAGATATGATGTATTAGAAGAAATTGTAAATAAAAAATTGCCAAGAATTGCCGCTACACGTTAGAATTATAACATCCGTATAGTAAACAGCATCTTTCAGAACAGAGAAATGTTAATCGAATGTTTTGAGGAATTGGAGGAAAAATGTAATAAATCTGTTACTTGCAGAGGCCTACAGTTTACGAAGAGCTCTAGAAGATCCCAATTTTGTATTTTTTCTTAATTTATTTCACAATATCTTTCCACATGTAGACATATTATTTAATCAATTTCCAAGCCAGAAGTACACAGTATTGAACTTTAAAAAAAGTTGAAGAGTTTGAAAAAATTATATCATCTATTAGAAATTCAACTGATGAGATAGAAAAAGAAATTACTAATATTGAGATTAGAAAAATTAATCCTGAAAATAGAAATTCTGTAATTGTTAAGGAAGTGTGTGATACAATAATTTTTCAGATGAAAGAAAGATTGTCATATAGAGGTCATTCAGAAGCCGCATCTTTAGTGAATGTAGACAATTTTCTTAATTATTCAAAGAAATTTCCGACGTCGACTTTCAAAACAGTTGTTGAATCTTATCTAATGTTACAAGACAAATTAAGGAGTGAATTAGAAGTCATTTATTCAAGAACGGATTTTAAAAATATTGTAGGTGGCCTAAACATGCTTTCTGGGCTGTCTGAAAATGGTTTAAATGAAACGTTCAGCGAAACGGTCGTTACTAAAAATTATTGTGACAACTCCGATGTCTACTGCTGAATCAGAAAGATGTTTTTCAACTCTTAAAAGAATAAAGACTAAAATGCTATGAATGAAGAACGTCGTAATGTTCTAGCAATGATGTCGTTGAATAAGAACTTTATCCATAACAAAAGCAATTTTGACGAAAAAGTCATAAAACATTTTATTTCTCAGAAAGACAGAAGACTTGATTTTGTGTATAAGCAATAACATTTTTATTCGCATTTTTAAGTAATTATTGTGAACTTTTTTTTGTACATATGTACATAAAACTTTTCTTTTGTTATCAAAAATCATAGTTCTACTTGGATGAACTTACCGAGGGACTGAAGGTAAGTCTTTATTATGCTGTTCATATTTTTTAAGAAACTAGAACCCCCCAAATAAAATTATCACGAGCCGCCACTGCTTATATCAAATAAGAAACCGCAACAATCTGGATAATAATTAAGATTAAGTAAAACTAGAAATGGCACTGCATATTGGGACATCAAGTTCTATAATGCTCTACCTCAAATCATCGTTAAGACGAAGGGACGTGGTTAAGACAAAGTTTTGACATAATGCATTTCGAAGTATAAAAGTATTATTATAAGATGGTCTGATGAGTTACACCAAATACTTATCTCTAGTATACATAAACAGAGAGATACACTTGTCATATGATAGTACACAGAAAGAATCTCCTTAATAGGTTTCTCAATAATTTAGTGGTTATGACTCTTTTTATTTTTACTTATTTATGTACTTAAAATGTTCGATTTTAATTTTTTTTATCAAAGCATATTTTTATTTGTATATGACTAGTCGTCTTATTCTGTTTATGACTTATATAAATACTTTTGCATAACAATAGTTTGTAGCACCAATAAAATAAAAACAAAAGTAACCTACAAACATTCTATAGATTCTGTGTGAAGCCCTTAATTAATTATTCCAGAACACATGACTTCATTGTTGACATACAAACCATTTATTTTACATTATGGTTGCTTGTGCAGTTAATTTGTATGTGTGGTTGTAGCCATTTGCAGTTTACTAAGCCTTAATAATTAAGAAATGCATGACAACTCTAGAATAACATAATGGACAATTTTAACTTAAGATGTAGTAACTTCTAATTTATCACATTAAATAGCAGTATATGATATCAAGTTCTTAATTAAATTAATGAATTAAATAATTTATTTAAAAATGTACATTTGATGCCTACTATCTAACAAATAAGTAAACAACGGAAATGAGCAATATATCAAACTGGTCATTTTAGTGACATAATGTTGGAACTATTAAAAGATGTGAAACAGTATAGCAAAATTTTTACATATAGTCAAGCGGCTGTAGGATTGCAACTTTGTTTTTAAAGAGTCAAAGCCATAAATAATTTTCGTTTCAATCCTATACTACAATCATCCAAAGTAGCTGCAAATAAGTCACTGCATATACCTATGCAGAACTGGTCACGGACAATTGACCATTTTTTCTCTTAAAATGTATTCAGTATTTCATTCTTTGCAATCCTATCATTAATGAAATGTTTCAATTGAAGATATTTATTCAAAAATAATTATTTCTTCCAATGAAAATCAAATACTCCATGTCCATTCGTCAGTCGCATTTTTGACAGTTTTTTCATTTTTGTTTTCATCAATTTGGGAGAATGAAAAAGAAATTTAGAGCCCGAAAAACCAAAAATATAGCTGAGAAACCTAATCAAGGAACATGCTACAGATTTGGTGTGAATCCCTTAATTAAGCAAGAATTATTACAACTTTTAAAAGAGACAAATAAGAACCCTTTGGAAGATGTAGAAGAAAATTATCCAGTATGGAAAAATTTTGAGGTACCACCAGATTTCACACAAGCTATTAAAAGATTAGCTCAAAATATGGGTGTGTATGATAATATGATGTATATTTTTGAAATCTAAATTGATATTGTATAAAAAATAAAATTTTGTAATTATTTATTAGCCAGTTTGCATTATAATTTTTAAGCTGTATCCCCTAATATTTATAATGTAAAAAAGGACTACGTAAATCTGTACAGTTCATGAGAATTGCGGTCTGATCCTATAAGCAGAAATGTGCATATTTCTAACCCAGAAATCACGTAGTTAATAATATACTAGTTTTATATTCAGTTCTAGCAAAGTTTGAGAAATAGTGTAATATTTTTCACAATTTTTCAAATTATTTCCTAAATGTTCTTAAACTATTCAATTTTGTTAAATGGAAGATGTAAAAATGTCTAGTTTTAAATGGGGGTTTCCTTTTGGCATTAAGATTAGAGCAGGATCTATTTTTAAGCATCACCTCAAGCAAGTCATCCCCAGACACACCTAAACTTAACCCATTATTTGGCATACTTCAGAATACTAATATTATTTAAATTAAATTAATCAAAATTTCATAATTTACCAAAGTAGATATATTCTTTTATGCATATTTTGTTTTTAATTGTTTTCTCTAGTGAGGAATACTTATTTTGTTTAAATTTTATATTGTTCATCCTGCTCAGTATGGGCTACACAAAGGTAAATTCCATCCCCTTCCAAACACAAATAACATATAGTATTTCCAGTCAGTTGGAACACCATAAATATGCCAACAAAGGAATTTATAGACCGGACAAAGGGATTTACACATTTAATTAAATCCTTTTGTGGACTTTTTATAGGGGTCCAATTGATAGACATACTATACTAGACATCCTGGGGTGTCCCCATGAATATGAAGATAATAATAAAACTATAGGCCACAACTTTGCTCTGGAGGCTCTCTCCAATTTAAGTGTCATTTTTGTGATAACTGAATTCTAAAAAGGTAAATTCAAGTTTCAGTTAATAATAATAATATCGACTGGAATATTTGTGGTATAACAGATTTTAGATCAAAATAAGGAAATAAATAAATTTTTCTAATTATAAAATATTTAATACAACAAAGAAGGTTTAGTGCCATATCCTCAAAAAAAACAATTATGCAGCTACGGACACGTGTTTCGGAGTTATTGCCCCTCATCAGCGTAGCGTAGCTAAGGAATTGGATCTAGGATGGGATAGATCAGGAACAAGAACTAAAATAAGGCTGGAAAGTACAGTACACAGTACTCAATTAGTGCCTTCATGTTCCCATGTGCCACATATGGGGCCTCGATGAGCACAGTCAACACACAGAGCTCTATGTGTACTGCTCATTTCCACCTGGAAGATACAAACAAAACAAGATAGATTTATTGGGGTTCAAAATAAAACAAAGAAGGGGCAATAACTCCGAAACACGTGCCCGTAGCTGCATAATTGTTTTTTTTTTTTTTTTGGGATATGGCACTAAACCTTTTTTGTTTTATTTTGAACCCCAATAAATCTCTTGTTTTGTTTGTATGTGCCAGGTGGAAATGAGCAGTACACATAGAGCTCTGTGTGTCGACTGTGCTCATCGAGGCCCCATATGTGGCACATGGGAATATGAAGGCACTAATTGAGTATTGTGTACTGTACTTTCCAACCTTATTTTAGTTCTTGTTCCTGATCTATCCCATCCTAGATCCAATTCCTTAGCTACGCTACGCTGATGAGGGGCAATAACTCCGAAACACGTGTCCGTAGCTGCATAATTGTTTTTTTTTTGGGGATATGGCACTAAACCTTCTTTGTTTTATTTTGAACCCCAATAAATCTATCTTGTTTTGTTTGTAAGTGCCAGGTGGAAATAAGCAGTACACATAGAGCTCTGTGTGTCGACTGTGCTCATCGAGGCCCCATATGTGGCACATGGGAATATGAAGGCACTAATTGAGTATTGTGTACTGTACTTTCCAGCCTTATTTTAGTTCTTGTTCCTGATCTATCCCATCCTAGATCCAATTCCTTAGCTACGATACGCTGATGAGGGGCAATAACTCCGAAACACGTGTCCGTAGCTGCATAATTGTTTTTTTTTGGGGATATGGCACTAAACCTTCTTTGTTTTATTTTGAACCCCAATAAATCTATCTTGTTTTATTTAATACAACATTTTTACTATTAATATATGTATACCTTAATATACGTATTGAAACCATATAATTTGTTTTATTTCCTCAACCTTGCATAAAACTGCAAAGAACTTGTATCCCAAAAATAATACAAATATTATTAATATTAATAATAATAATACACGTATTATTCTTGCTTAAAATTAGGACAATAGGTCGAATTAAAATGCTACTTTGCCTATATTTCGTTTATTATGCATAAAGTTTCTCAGGGATATTGATATAAATATTAGATATAACAATAAATTTTCATACTTATATTAATTTGGGTATTGAGCCCTGAGAAAGTTTATGCATAAACAAAACATAGGTAAAATAGTAATTTGATTTGATCTATCGACCTGTCAACAATAATTACAAGAAAACTAAATTCTCAAGGACGTAATTTGTACAGATTTATTATAGAAATAGGTTAGGTTAGGTTTGTTGTGTCTCAGTAGACCCTCCACTGCGGCCATCAGCAGGCCTATTATGGCTCACGCCTAATTATATTTCACCCAATACGTTCAGTCTCTTAATGAAACTAATAACTTTATTGGGTGAGAATGTGTCCAGATCCTCTGGCAGCAGTTGCCCTTTGTCAAATATTGAGAATCGGATCCTCTCCACAGCGGGACAGGTGCATATGTGGTCTGCCTTCTCATCATCCTCCAGGCATAGACGGCACTCGGCGTTTTCCGCTAGGCCGAGTTTATGCAGATGATAGTTTAGTCGGCAGTGCCCGGTATATAGCCCTGTTAGAGTTTTCAGGTTTACCCTGTTTAACTCTAAAAGTTTCTTAGCTCTTGATTTCAAAGGGTATTTTATAAATGCCTTCAAATTAACTAATCCAGGTAACTCTTGCCAATACTGGAGAGTTTTCCTTTCAGCCCAGGTTGAGATAGCCATCTTGGATTATAGAAATAACTTCTAAAAAAACGTATTAACAGTAAGATAACACAGGCGAATAATAGTGCGTAACTAATAATTTATCCTTAGCATAAGCATAAATTGGCATATTTTAATATTCTTCACAGTGGGCCAACTTCACTGTGGCAGGGCTCCTATAAAAGGACAAATTTGAATCGACTGTCAAGAAATATTTTAAGTTCATAACAGGTTCAAGTTTTAGTACTTTTCAGTGTTAAGGTACAATTATAAATAAAAAACTTGTTGTGTTGTGTCATGATTTTGGAAAGTCGTGGCGTTTTGGTAGCATACAATTTAGTGTCTTTAGCCCCAAGAAACTGATTTATGGATCAGAGAAAATATGATATGGTTGGATAGGAAATCTAAAAACTTTTTAATTGAAGTTCAAATCGACACTTCATGTCATTTGAAATTTTTAAGTTGGCATTAAAACTAAATCATACAATATGATAGTATACTATGGGCTTTGATTAAATCCATATAATTTTTAATTTCTATTTAAGTGATAGATCATTTCTGATAAAACATCAAAGGCTAGTTTCTGGTGTCCCACAATTCGTACTTAGTTCTGCTGTTCTTGATTTAAACTATATTTTTAGATTAAATCATAAAATATGATAGTATACTATGGCCTTTGATCAAATCCATGTAATTTTTAATTGCAACTGGGACGGATCATTTCTGATAAAACATCTAAGGCTAGTTTCTGATGTCCACAAGGCCCAATACTTAGTCTCTGCTGTTCTTGATTTAAGCTTGATATTTTTAGATAGATCCCCACCATCTTCAACATTCAATTTTAAATTTGACGTTTTACAATGTTTGGATAAAACACCAAAAATACTTGGTGCACGAGGGAGGGGAGGTAGAAAAACTGAGGTCAAGCCCCAGGTAATTGGTAATTGTTTTAGCACTTCTGTACTGTACATCGTGAGCATTTTATGTGGGCCATTAGATTATTAGCTTTATTCTCACAATTGAACATCAACTAATGCTAACATACTCAAAAGAGCAACACTTTCAGTAAATTATGCAGAAGTATAAGTCAACTTCGGTCAGCTTTTAGTGCTTTTGCTTTTAACATGAAGAGTTCATTTACTAATGGGACCAAACCGAATCAAAAGCGATGAGAAATGCAGAATCTGGCATGTGAACCATCAGCTTAGTGATTAATTTGATTCATGATTTCTTACTTCTGGATTCAACAGAAGTGGTGTCACACTTATTTCAGGTTATTTTAGACAATTTGTAAAATATTAGTTACATTTTTTTTATATAATCGGGAGGAAAATTTACCGGTAGATCAGATTTTTTTTTTGTAGATATTTTGAAATTTGCAAAATTAATTCTTCTAAAACAAAATTTTAATTTAACCTTGGTAGTTATATTTTAAAATATGGCATGGGTCCCATGTTACAGTTGTTAGATGTGGCATAAGCTTCAATTCACCAGCCGCCTTGAACAGAACACACACACCCAACGATCAAGTACTCTGGGATTAATTTCAGCTTCTGAAAAATTCCCAATTCTTCAATCGAAGATTAAACAATACAAATCAACAAAAAAGGTATGATGGATAGAGAAAATGAGGGTAGTGACGAGACATGGAAAAAACCTGTTTTATAAGTAGCCCATTTTTTATTAAATTTTATATAATTCAACATAACTAACCTTAATGTTAATGTAATAAGTAAACAAAACAAGTAACTAAATGGTAATTGATAATAGTCTATTGCATTATAGAAAAGCTAAAATAAATAATAAGCCACGTGTACATACAAGCTAGAAAAAAAAAACTGTTTATAATAATTACATTCATAGACAGCTAACCTATAAAATAAAAATTTTTACCTTACAATCTAAGCTACAAGTATTCGCTAAAATAGGGAATCTAACGACAAAAAATAGAAACTTTAGATTTCATTCTTAACTAGGTCTATAAAATACTAACATTTTAAATGGGATAAAATCTTTTCATTAACCCCTCTTAGGTCAAAACATGCTTATATACCTATCTCGTTAAAAAATCATCTGCTTAATGTCCTACCGATTATTAAAATTAAATAGAAAAATAGGGAATTACGATCTCTTCAATTGCTTAGGCGACTTTACTTGTAAACCCTATACAAATGATTTTTTAACTCTCATAATATGGCAAAAAGTGGTCTTCCTCATTTTTCAAACTAAAGAACAATATTTTAACTATCCACCTCTATACTCCAAATTTTTTACCCACATTTACATCAAAATTTTGAAGTATTTAATAACAATAGACAATATTGTATGTACTTATTTTTGCAGGAATGTGTAATTAGTTATGCCAAGAAAAGCACAGAATAGGTAACAATATGTGGGTTTTTATTTTACAAATATCATACGAAACCATTCACAGCAATGAAAAAAAAAAATTGTGAAGTTGAAGTGAACTGAAACAAACATAAGAAGTTCATTCATTATTTATGCCTAGTAAAATTTGCACCACAGCGATATACTTTGAATCCCAGAAACACCTGTTTCTATTGTGTTTGATTCAAAATAAGTTCAAACCACTATGGCATAACTGGCACTTAACAACTTATCCATCGTTATGGTTTATCCTACTAATTACCTTTTTCTTTTAAATTATTTTTTTAGAATGATGGTTTTGCAATTGAACAAAATTTGTATTTTTTATATTTTGATTTACTTAAAATAAAAAAGTATTTTATTAAGGGCCAGTTGTAGCAAAGTTTGTGCAACTATCGAACCATTAATTTATGAAAAAGAACATATGTATATAAAAACATAAACAGATTTAACAAATAAATAAAAGTCCTAATTACTTCTTTCACAAAGCAAAAATTAAATTAAATTTCAGGAAAATTTGTATAAATATTTCAAAATTTTTTTGAATTTCCCTTTAAAAATCAAGAGAATCTGCCTGTTTCCCCACAAAATCTGACTTCCAAGTATTGATTTTAAATCCATGACTTTCAATGTCTCTAGATTCGGTGGCAACCCTGTCAAAGTAACACCACTATGGTACAATTTGCTTTTTTTACAAAAATTATTATATGCAATAAAATGACTATAGTAATAAATAAATTAATTGTTAAATCAAAGCACTCACTGGCAAATTTGTATTTGATACAATACTTGCAACAAGGCCTTATAATTTTTAGATAATGTAAGAGTGGCGGCTGGTGAAATTTAAGCTGTCATATGTTGATATTCAAGCATGGGACCCAATCAAT
Source organism: Rhamnusium bicolor (assembly GCA_029963845.1). Classification (NCBI taxonomy): domain Eukaryota; kingdom Metazoa; phylum Arthropoda; class Insecta; order Coleoptera; family Cerambycidae; genus Rhamnusium; species Rhamnusium bicolor. The sequence goes on from JANEYF010000819.1 coordinate 21,890, forward strand.
ACTTTAAGACTAAATGAAGCAGTTTTACAGAAAAAATATTGCAACTGAAATTTGAGAAAAAAAAAATGAAAAAATTGTGCCTCACCAGGTTATTTTTTAAATGATTTATAAAACATTTGCAAAACATTTTTTCCCAGAATCAGGTGGGAAATATATCGACAGATTTCAAGTTTCATAAAAATATATTGCTTTTTGATAGTTACACCATTTTGAAATTTTACTCATTTTCACTACAAATTTCAAAAAAGTAACTTTATAAAAAAGCAATTTCTTTTGATAAAATTTGAAATATGTCGATATATTTTCCTCCTGATTCTGAGAAAAAAATGTTTTGCAAAATTTTTACAAATAGTTTAAAAAATAACCTGGCGATGCACACAGTTCTTGCAACTTTTTTTGTAAATTTCAATCGCAATTTTTTTCTCTGCAAAATTTCTTCATTTAGCCTTGATAGTTATGCCCTAAAGTATTGCTTGGGTCCCATGTTCCAGTACTAAGATATGACAGCCTAAATTTCACCAGCCGCTACTGAATGTAACTCATATTTATTTTCAATATCAATATTAAGGCATTCTACATCTTTGCAGGTATAGAACATTCAATTTCATTTCTTCCGAGCATAGGTTAGTGTCAACAATGCATAAAAATGTCCTTTGTGCATCATGATAATAAAAGTCAATTACTTACTTTCTTATTTAACATCATATTCGTATTTCAATTTTTTAAATTTTTACTTACTGGCAATTTTGTTAGATATAAGTAACTAAAATTACACAACTTCATTATCAAATTATCCAGATACTATATAACTAGAATAAAAAATTGAGCATGAAAATAATGTAAACAAAATGTGATTTATTTTCAGTAAAAAATTGAGAAACCATTACTTTTCTACCATTAGGTTTGTTCGTAGAGCAGTTTCCAACTGTTTGAAACTGTCAGAAGCATGCACACATTGTTGTAAAAATGTGCTTGTTCAATCAGAATGTTCGTATTGCAGAGCTCTCGTAATAACCATCTCTATAGCCAGAAAAGTATCACAAATCGTTTCTATGAACAAACCTATTATCTTTAAGCAAAATTAATAAAAAGTTCAAAAAGTATTATCAATAACTGTATTTTTTGCTATTTCTACTTATACAAATTCTTCATGTTAAATAAACTAGTCCACAAAACAAAACCACTAAAATAAAAAATTGCTGAAATTTCATATATGCATTTAAAAATATTATTTAATTTTAAGCATCGCCACAAGTATGATAGAAGATTAATGTATTGTTTTAATTTACTTCACAGTAATCGGTCAGTTCTATAGATAAAATTATACTTATTTAACTTAAATAAAAATGTGACTTTTTTTTTTAATTCTTGGCTTTTTGTGAAACGAACAGTCATACTGCATTACGAGAATTTTAAAAATCCAACAAAATACCTAGAAATCAACACACTATCAAAACATTTGTAGCGCTCTATAAAAACATATTTACAGAAATAATAACAAATATAATATGTATCAATTCCTAAGATATTACAAATAAAGATGGTATATTATAATTATATACAAAACGCCAGCAAGAAGTAAAATAGGGTTATGTTCTAACGCACCTTGCAGCGACAATACGACTTCTTTAATATGTAGGTGTATAAACGATAGTTAACGACTGTATAAGTGGCTTGTGGGTATAGTACAGCATATGCTGTCGGATTGTGTCACGTCTTATGATAAATCTGAAAGAGAAAACAAAATTATGGCAGTCTAGTTTATACATATGTAACTATGATCTAACGTTGCTGTTAAGACAAATGGGTGTATCTCAAAATATTAAGTTTTGGGATAATGCATTTCAAAATATAAAAGTATTATAATATTAATTATGTCTGATATGAGTTATGACAAACACATATATCCAGTACACAGAAACAGAGAGATACCTCTGTCATATGATAGTACACACAAAAAGAATGCCCTTAACAAGCTTATATCAAAACTTAGTATTTTGAGATATGCCCATTAGTCTTAACAGCGACAAAATATGCATTGACAAAATCAAATATAAATTTATAAAAGACATAAAAATGTAAATATTGACAAAAGGACATGTCAAAATTTAAAGTTGGTAAATGTGTTTGGTTTAAAATAATCAATTACTAAATACCTCAATTCAGCAGGATAAAGGAAATTAATGCATCTTACATTTTGCTTATATATGAATGAGTTATGTAACCGAGCAAGGACACAAAAGAGTAAAAGCCGACCAAATTTTAGTGGCATGCGAGATGCGTACAAATAGACGAAGAGGACAGCAGCATTCTCGCTCAAGTACACTGTTCGGGAATGATAATCCCCACTACTTGGTCACCATGTCTAATGGACATATAACCTTGACCCGCCACGTGAATTTAGACCAGTTGTAGTGCCACCCTTTTACACATATATCAAATTACGTGCAATGATGTATAATAATTAGAGATGGGCATTTTTGGGAACTTATTTTTTTTGGGAAAACTCCTGGGAATATTCCCCTGAAAATTTTAGAAATTTTCTCATCTCTTTTTTAAGCTAAATTCATAATATATTAGTGTCAAGCTTATCAGCGATACCAAATACACAGTAATTTAACAAAAAAACTGATGAAATTGTCTGATGTAGATTTTTTTTCATAGTAACAAAATTTTAGAATAGTTAAGTTATTGTCTCCTTTCCCATTTACAATAAAAAGAGAAATTTTCAAAAGAAAAATGTCTGTATAAATCAAAAAATTAAACGAGGCTGATCAAATGTTTTATTTAAAGAGTAGCATACAAATGAAACAGTTGCCTATATTAAACAGGTACTATTAAGTACATTTAAAAAACAACAATCTACTTTGCAGATGATCATGTTGATTCTGGAGTATTGTCGAGACTATGAGAATTCTTGGACATTAATTTTTTCATATTCTGAGGGCAAAGCTGGCTCACTGTTAAATGTTTCATCATTTTTGTAGCATTTGAGATATATTCTTTCCGACAGAATTTACAGTGACCAAGTTATTTTGTTACCTACGTTAATTTTTTGGAAGCTGTTCCAAACCACTGACTTTTTTCTAGGCATTATACTCCTTTTAAAATTATCTGTACAATCCTTACAGCACAGGTAAAATCATAAAATATAAAGGTCTGATATGAAACTTGACAGAAACGTCACTTTTGGCACGCCAAATTCAAAATATTGCATAAATAATGCTAGGAATCTTTCCGGTAATATTCCCGAGGAATCTTTCCAGAAATATTCCCGTAATACATATTGAAAATTTCCATAACATACTGAAAATGTCCGGAATATTTCCATTTTGGCAATGTTCCCAAATAGAAAATTTCCCCTTGCCCATCTCTAGTAATAATACCTATTTATATAACAAGTTCATAATATAAGGCTTTACTGAACAAGCCCAGTTAATAAAGATTGAGAAGTTCAATAAAGCCTTATTATGGAGGAGTTGCATACAAAGTTTTATGTCGGGTCATTGTCGAAAAAAAAAATCATTTTATAAATTTATGTCTATTCTATAAATGAGTGAAGTGTGCTTTTTCTATTGCTTAGTTACCAAGTTGTTTATGACATAGTTTTGCAACTATAAATTACCTCTTTATAGTATTAATAAAACAAAGTTACTTTATTTTACTAGTATTACTGTAAAGATATACTTTATAGCCGCAAAACTATGTCAAACAGTATTTATAACACAATCGTACATAAAAGTACATTTAGGGCCGGTACTTTCAATCTCGGTTAACACTAATCAAATGATATTTGCCTCTCTCTCTCTCTCTCTCTCATTGTTACAACAATGGCTTCTTTGCATGTTATGATCCGATTAGTGTTAATCGAGAATGAAAGTACCGGCCCTTAATCAATGCATCAATTTGATGTATCAACGTGTTAATTATAGTTTCATTACTTCTGTTTGCTACCCCATGGAACAAAATTCAAACTTCAAAAACAAATTTCAAGTGATATTGTTATAATCATAGTATAAACAGCATTTATCTAACATCCCTATCATATTTTGAGGATTAAGAAAATATAAAACAACAAATTAAGTTGACTGCAATAAATTTGCTTTTTATTGGTTAAAAAAGTGCATTGATGAAAAATTTAAATAATCCAAAAAATTATTAAAAAACTCAGGTCATGCACAATAATATTTGATTGTAAAAATAAATATATTATTTAAAATTGATTGCTAACAGGTAATAAAAATAGAAGTAAATGACTTAGTACTTACAACTTGGTGCTGCTGAGTTGCCGTAATTTTTGTGTATTTGATCATACGTAAACTTAACGAAGGCATCATATTGTTCTGCAAGTTTGGTTGTCAAGACATTATCGTATTCTTCCCTAATTTCTGATTCACGCTCTCTGAGCATACGTTCACAGATTAGACCGACCTATGAAAACAACAATGAATATTATAGTACTTCCAGTCAGTTGGAACTACTGATGTAAGTTGTCAAATTTCAATTTGAAAGTTTCATTTTTTGCATGAAATTTCAGAAAGTTTTAATTTTAAAATTGTTGTTTCCATTAATTCTTTATCTAAAAAAAGTGTACAATTTGACGCGCATGCGCACGACAAATTCGCACCAAATACTTTATTATTAGAAAGCAAATAGACAACCGGTAGAACTACACTGTTATGAGTATGAGTATGCAGATGATTACACCAGCGCAAAATGGTTAACTATTATAATAAATCACAATTTTTTTAAAAATGTTCACAATTTTTTTTTTTTTTTATTTATATAAACTGATGACTGTTTATTTCGGGTTGTAAAATAAACTCTAGAAACTGTTTTGTGACCCTTATTTATATATTTTGCTTTTGAAATTGTTGGGTAGTAAGCAATAAAAACTCAAAAAAGTCTAGTCCATGTATCATCAGTTTGTTCTGTGTTCCTGTTTCTTTTAATTGTTTATACTTTATTTATGTTTATGCATGTTAAAATTATAAATATTTACAAGGAAAACATAAATTAAATAGTCCTAAAGATGTCTTTAAATAAAGAGCGAAATGTCGACCATTTAAAATCTGGTTTTCTTCTCTTTTTTTTACCACTATCCAACAATTTGAAAAGTGAAATGTAAAATAAACATTTCCAGTACAAAGTGTTGGTTCATCAGACTTTCATTTTGAAAGAATTATAAAAATTTTAAAATATTCAATAATTTTGCATATTTTAAGTGTTATTTTCAGCTGTTTAAAATTAGATATTAAAATTTTTTAATACACTTTTATGATTTCTTCCATACATAAATGAGTAGTAAACATAACTTAATTTTTTTAGAATATCTCCAAAACCACCGATCTGCGATAGGTAACATATGGTATCTTTGAAAAGAGACTTTCAAGTTCTATCGGAATATGTATAAATATAATATTTTTTTCTAATTATATGTAATATGCACTAGATTCAAGATTTCACTAGGTTTAAAAGAACAGTTGTTAATTAAACATTTCAGACTTTTTCTTCACCATTCGTGGAAGTTTTATTGAAATTTTTATAATTTTCCCGAAAGTTTCTGTTGAAATTTTCATTGTCATCGTATATTTCAGACGTTTTTGTTTATCTTTCATGAAAGTTTTATTGAAATTTTCATTGTTAATTTTTTAAAATTTCAGATGTTTCAGATATTTCATAAATTTCAGACGAATTTCAAAACTTTCATGAAAGTTTCATTGAAATTTCACCCAATTTTAAATTTTATGGAAACTTGCATCAGTAGTTGGATCACTATAAAAACACCGACAAAGAAATTTAGACGAAGGACACAAGAATCTACTTATTTGATGGATAAATTCCCTTGTCAGCATTTCAACTGACTTTCGAAATTCTCCACCTTATTTTAATTTGGTTTGATTGTTAACTTATGTTAAAAGACTTATTATACACGCTGGCATTACAGCTTTATTACCTGTTTAAATGTGAATAATGCTTTTTCTGAGCGGGATGGGGATTCCGAATTTTCTCCTCCAGAACTGCAGCCATCTGAATTTTCCATCATACTATACTGTAATTGTTTACGTCTTTGCAATCTTTTTAATTCAGCCTTTATGTTTTCTGCCATGTATTCTATAAAAACAAATTTTGTGATACATTTTTCTCAAATAAAACAAATTTATTATAATTCATTTCTTTTGGGCTATTCTGTATACTTATATCCTCGTACAAAAATTAATTTAAAACATAATAGTAATTAGTTAAAACATTACATTTAACATGGAGTATACTCTATAGAGGGATTTTTATTAGGTAATTCATATTAGCAAGATCTAAATGTTCTGGTAAAATGCATAGGTACATTTAAATATTTTAAAGAGGAAATTAGATTTATCAAAACATTGGCATATACATATACCACATGTAAAATGTCAAATGTGGTCAAATATTAACAAAGACCTATTGAACAAGTGAGATGGACATAACAATGTGAGTGTATTGTACGTGGCTGGTGGGCACAGATTGAGCCTGTCCCTACGTTCGTTGGATGTGTCTTATTCTACCGCATTTTACTCTAGTTTGCAGCCATCGCTCGTATTCTTTCTCTAATTAGCCACACTTGGCGTTTTATATAAGGTATATTATTATATTATCTAGATATATAATCTGACCATATTTAAGATGACTTTCTAGCGTTTTACGATTAAAGAATAAATATTTAGGATTCAATTACAGTTAAATACTGACAACTACAATTTAGTCCAAGGCTGTAACCCTAAAGTATCCTGGACAAAGCAGTAAAATAATTTGATGCATACAGCATATATATTTCAAACTTTTGGTCCACTTTACAAAATACACAAAGTAGACTATGGAAACAAACGTTATTGAAATACCTAAAATTCAATAAGTTGTTTTATTAGTTATAATTATTTCTATTCTGCTGTTTTATCTGTTAATATTTTTTTTTCTGTGATATGTTTTTCATTTATTAAATTTGTACAAAAAAAGTGCTAAAACATTTTTGCGAAACATATTGCTGCAACGTGACTACTAATCTAATTAACAATGATTTTTTCCATGGCCTAATTGGTATAATTCTTGAAATAAATTAAATATTGAAAACAACCCCGAAGATCCTCAAACATATTTATAAAAATGTGTTTTATACTAATTATTTTTACTAAATCTAATAAAAGCGATAAAAATAAATAAAAAATGAAAAATAGTAGTTTGAGAATTTTAAACTTTTAAATAAAAAAAAAAAAACATTTTTGAAAGCTCGTATCTCGGAAAGCCAGTAAAACACTTTGTTCAAATTTAGTGTAAAGGGATATTTGATTTCTACACAAAATTTTTTTGTCTTTAAATCGACCCCTATTTTTCCTGTTAGGCTGGCACACCAATGAACGAAATCATAATCAGTTGATCATGTGAAAACAATCACATTTTAAGTCAATACTTACCACCCAATTTTTAAATGAATCCGCTTTTGAATTCCTGAAATACAAGGGTGTACTCCCGAAAAGTGGATCACAGTATATATACAGATTAATTACATTCTATATAAAGATAACATTTAATTCTATTTGAATTATTATATTCATGGGTTATATTTATATTAATGTTTTATGATGAAACAGGACTTTTTAAGAGGAATTATTGCTATTTAAATATAGTTTATGAGCAATTTTTAAATGTTTTTATTTTTTAATTGAAAAAAAAATTGTTTTCGCAATATTGTTCTCATTATTTAATGTTTTCTATAATTATAAATTTATGAAATAAGTGTTGTTTTTGATGTTTCAAAAGTACGAACATTGAAATAAATCAATTTTTATGTAAAAAAAAATCGGTTTTTATTTATTTATTTTTTAACTATGGCGTACTTCTTCGATCGACTTGAAATTTTCGGGGATTATTCTACCGAAAAAAAGACATAAAAAAAGTTAGTTTCATAATTTTACTTAAACGTTATCATAGAGAAAAAAATAATTGTAGAAAAAATCGACTATTTTTAATGGTTAGTATAAATATGGTAAGCTGCCATTTTTTTTTTTACAAATAGTCTATATACCTCTATAACGTATCCAACTTTAATCCGATTCTATTGAGCCGTTTTTTGACAAAAAATTATTTTCTAATTTTTCATTTTTTTTTTTCGTTTTATTTAAAAACCAAAATAGATAGAAGTCTAAAAGGGGATGAGGTATGGACATCCGTTTAATATCCGATATTCGATCAGTGAAGTTAAGCAGCACTGATCGAGTCCGGCAATTGGATGGATGAACGATAGCTCATCTAACAGTCGGTAGGCTGTCAACCAATGACTTCAGAAATAGGATAGACAAAGTATCCTCTTGATTTGTTGTAGTTTGGTGTAAATAACTCAGTACTCAGTTGTTAGGGACATGCGCTTGTGCGCGCGCAGTCCCTTTTCGATTTCCGGGTGTTCATCACTGTTTACGTTTTTTGGTTGCCATTAGTTGCTTGTGTGTATCTTAAGTTTAACGCTGTTTACTGTGATTATTAGTTTTTTCAAGACGCATTTTCTGTTTTTGTGAATAAACAATGGGAAAATATTGTGTTATATGCAAATCTCCCTTTAAAAATGGAGTTAATCGATCTTTCCACAGGTAAATGACATTACCATAGGCGTAACGGGAAAATGGTAAATAAAAGCATAATCTAAAATTAAAAATAACATAAAAATATATAATGGATATTTTTTATTTCAAAAACAGTAACAGTAAATATAATGTATTGTTTGCTTTTAGGATTCCTTCGAATATTGAACATAGATCTATATGGATCTTTCGAATTTTGAAATATCTGGGAAAGGAAAATATTCCTAAAGATAGTGTTGTGTGCTCAGATCACTTCACATCATATGACTTCTTAAGAAAACCTAGTGACATAGTTTATCTTAAAGACTCGGCGGTTCCAGAATTACCAAGTTGTTCTAAGGACAATACACAAGTTTGGTAAGATATCATTTTGTTATAAGAGAAATAATACCTACTCAATTAACAGGTGTACGATTGTAAATACTGATCACAGTTTTTTTTCTTATTTCATGAAACAATAATTCTTCCTGAGAATGTTAACATATTTAGCCAATAGTTGATGTTTTTTATTTTACTTTTCACTTTTCTTTTATCAATTTACAATAATTGTTGGTTCATTTTAGCACCATAACGAATCCATTGAAGTCTCAGAATATCAGAAAACATATTCTTGATGATGTTCACAAAGAGTTAGAATCGCCAATAAAAAGTAAGTATCTAGAGATATTCTTTCACATTTTTGTAATTATGAAAGTTATTTCTGTTAGTAGTTAACATGATTACAACAAAATTAAGTTTATATAAGTTCTATTGATTGATAATACGAATGAGAGCATCTTGAAATAATTAGTTAAATTGATAAATAATTATATTCTTATTTGCATAGACATGAATTATATAAAAAAATTATTTACTTTTTTAATCAAAATATTGTAGCACATAATATTAAAAAGTGAAATAAAGTACCGCATTTTGAAATACCTACCGAAAAATATTTTAATTCGAATTCACCATGAAACGGCAAAACTGAAAGATGCAGCTGCCAAACAGAGCGTTAGAAGCATATTGACAAAAACTATATTATTTAAAAATCAATAAAGAATTTTAATTCAATGTTTTATTTTATTTCATAGTCTAATTTTCTTGTTTTTTTTTATAAATACATATTGTACATACCCCCTACCATATATTATGCTATAAATGTAGTAAAAAAAAGTTGTAATGTACCTAGGTACTTTATTAATTAATATTATTTTATATATTCACGCATGTTATTACTGAGAAAATAAAGATTATTGTAACTATTTCTTGTTTTTTTTTTGTTTTTGTGTATAAATGTATGCAGTAGAAAACACAGCAGTGACTGGTAAAATTTTGGGTTGGCTATATCTTATATTTTGTAAAAGAAAATCAATCAAAATTTGTGAAACATTTTTGCATGTAAATACATCACCTACCATAGTTTTTATGAAACTATTTCTAAAGTATTTGTAAAATTATTTTTTTTTTTTTTAGAATTTGTAAGAGAATTTAAATTTCATTAAGAAATTTTGATTATTACAACCTTTTGAAATATTGTTTTCAGACTGATTTTTAACTTATCACATTATGTAGGTATATATCAATGACTTATTCTGTAGTCGTTGGTATATATCATATAGCCATCCAAAATTTCACCAGCCACTGCTGGTAGAGCATTTTATTCATATCAAAAAACAATTTTATTTTAAAGCCAAATCAGGAGATGAATCAATGTGCATGTATATTGGACAAAAATTTAAATTTTGCACCCTCTCTAACACGCCACTGCCACCAAGTATGGTAATAAACAATGAACTATCTTCATCCTTTTAAAATAATAGTATGTCTCAAGATGATGCATAACACAACAGTTCCTGTGTATTAAGATAGGGGAATTATTTGTCTATCTATTCTGAAGTCATTGCTGTCAACAGACAATCCCGGGAAGGCCGCTAGCCTGATGCAGGCGGAGAGGCGAGCCCGGGTGGAGGTCGAAGAGACCTACCCACTCTGCTAGCGGTGCAGGCCCAGGCGGTGGGTTAGTTGACAGTCGAGGACCGTGGTTCGGAGTCCACGCTAAACTGTAGGTCCCTAGGTAAAAGGGCCCATTGTGGCCTATTTTGCCTAGTAAAATAAGTAGCTACTACTACTACTACTACTAGAAGTCTAAAACTTGCATGATTAACGTATCTTATTAGTACCAATATACCTGCAAAAGATGATCCAGATATCTGTCTAGGGTCGATTCACCATTCTTATCGTCCTGCCTTTCACACAATACACAGATAGGATGCCTATTCATCCAGTGACGGATATATGAGTAATCAGTACCATAAATTTGATAAAAAAAAAAAGGGTAGTAACGCACTGTAGAAAATTAAAAGCGATCGAATCTTAAGATGTCATTCAATTATAGACAATAAATGTATCCTCAATTTTTTTGCTATCTCATAGTTTCACAGCTTTTATTTTTTTCAATTTATTCCACCGTTATTGCAAAAAAACTTGTTATATCAAATTTATGGTACTGATTACCCATATTTCCGCTACTGGGTAATTGTAGAGCGTGATACAAACACATCTTAAGGTTGCGTTTCCACCAGAAATCCAACTTAATTTATAAATCGCTGTTAAAAATTTTCTATTGGTAATATCGAAAAATGAAAACATATGGTTCATTTTAATAGATTTAATACATAAAATTACAAGCCAATTAGGGTTGCCAACTCCAATGTTTTATAAATCGGGACATTTCATTCGAAAAATCGGGACATAACGAAAAAATTCGGGACTTAAAACTTTATTGGAAAAATAAAAGTAACAATATATAAAATATTTTTTAAAATAAATAAAATATTTAACTTAAAAAACAAGAAAGCAGCTTAAATAAATATTTATTATTGGTATTTAGAAACTCAACCAAAAAAAAAAATTATATTATTTTTTTTTTTTGGTGTTTTTTTTTAAAATTTAAAATTTTTTTTTTTTTTTTTTTTTCAAGAAATTTTTTTTTTTTTTTTTTGGTGTCCCTCATATTTTTTTTTTTTTTTTTTTTTTTTTTTATTTTTTTTAAAAAATATAAAATTTTTTTTTTTTTTTTTTTTTTTTTTCTTTTTTTTTTTTTTTTTAAAAAATTTTTTTGTGAAAGGAAAAAAAATTTAACATTAATATTTTTTTTTTATAAATATTTTTTTTTTTTTTTTTTTTTTTTTTTTTTTTAAAATTTAAATTTTTTTTTTTTTTTTTTTAAAAAATAATTTTTTTTTTTTTTTTTTTTTTTTTTTTTTTTTTTTTTTTTTTTATTATGGTTTAGCTATTTCATCGCTTAACTTGTTGCCTGAAACTTTGACAAAAATTTCTAGCCCAACTATGGAAGAGATTACAAATAATATAATATTTTGGAAATTGTTGGCCAGCGTTCTTATACCACCTATCAGTTTATTCAATAATTAATAAGGTTTATATTCCTGTTATTTTCATTAAGAGTCATTTATAGTGTTCTCCAATTATTAAAACCAATATTAAATTTAATAATAAACAAATATACAAAAATAACTTAATTTATAAACTTAAACTTCTGTACGAAATATACGCATTTCAAATAAAGCATATTTGTGACGCAATCTCGCCGTTAATTCTACTGATCGAAAGTTAAGAGGTAACCTAATCATTTACGAACTTCGGCCGACTGATGGCTGCCAACACAGAACATTTATTTTACAATTTTCCCGCCAGGAAACGCCGGGAAAATCCTCATACTTTTGAAGTTTCGTGGAAAATTTCGGAAATCCTGAAATGCGGGACTAAAGGTGTCCCGCATGATGGACGAAGCAGGACGGGACCAAGGGTCTGAAACCGGGACATCCCGCAAAATTCGGGACGGTTGGCAACCCTAAAGCCAATACTGATGCGTATTTTTTAAAACCTAGAAAATACGATTATTTAATTTCATAAAATGACACCAAATAAAATAATCATATCTTCTGCTAAGTTAAAAAAAAACACGGCTGTTCTGATGATCAAAGATGCAGTTAATGTCTGGTGTTTTTTGTGCGAGGTGTTATGTAAATAAATCTTATATCTATTTGTCCTAACCTAAAAGCGTAGCTGAATAATATCTTGAATAATATAGTCTGATTTTATTGCCACCAATTACAAATAAGTGCATTTCGCATATTTAAAGACATGTAGTAATTCACTTTATGAGAATATGAATCATAAAATAAAAGCCAAAAATACATGTGAGAATGTATAGTGCATAATATACTTAAACAAAAATATAAATTTTAGGTAATGATAGTATTAATATATTTCGAACTAAAACCAGATACACGACATATTTTTCTACATGTGTGTATCAACTTCAGTTAAATTTAATATAGTTAATATGAGCCTTTTCTTAATAGAGTCAATATATGCCAATAAATATGTGCACATAGTTTCTGGTTTGTTTGGAAATGTCATGAGTATAAAATTTAAATAGGGCATCCAGTATATTTTTATATATTCAATATCAAGAAAAATATCTACGTCTGACATGTTCGTTGTGTAAGTGTAGGACAAAATAACTTACCTATATTATCTATATTCCATGTGCTGAGTGTAATTTTGTACTTTGATGTTATAGTTTGGAAGAAGTACCATCAATATAAAATAACGGTAGGATAACATGTAATGCATTTAATGTCCAGTCAAAATCGTACAAAAAAATCTGCAATTATTGTTGAGTTGAAGTATCAGTTTGTTTTTAAGTTGTGTAATGTTAGAAGTATACAATCCGAAATTCTGACCAAAAGGAGTAGGACTTATTAGATACATTTTCCCAAAAAATAATATAGAAGAAACCGATGAACAAAATTGGGAGAAACAAACAGACAAGGGAGACGAAATTAAAAACAACTGGAGACAACCACGCAGATAAAACATCAAATAACAATACTACATCAGAATATTCAGTGCATAAAAAATAAAATTAATGATATTACCTTATTTCTAGCGTTAAACTATAGCAATAAAGCGTTTGTTTTAACATATAGTGAACATTGGCTAAAACGAGGTGAATATCAGTTTTTAAAAATACCTGACTAATAAATGGCATCCTTTTTCACACGAGAAAATAGTATACATGAGGGATCATGCATCTTTGTACATAAGAGTATAGAATTTATAGAAAGCTAAAACTAAAAAGTAGGGAAATAACTTTAGAATGTTCTGCTGTAGAATTAATAAACTATAAAATAATAATATAAACATATACAGATCACCATTGGGAGATATTAATAACTTCGTTAATATCTTAGATGACATTTTAAGACAAGCGTCAAAATACAAAACACATGTAGGGACTTTAACATTAACCTCTTAAATAGGGACAACAATGATGTAAAGAGTTTTATAGCCATCATAACATCATATAATCTAGAAGTAACCATTGGAGAACCTACGAGAATCACAGAAAAGAGTAAACACACTAATAGACAATATTTTAATAAACGAATCAAAGTTTTCAAGTAGAGTTGTGGTGTCGTCACTCTCTGATCATGTAGCAAAGAAATGAAGATCCCGATTGAAAAAGGTTAAAAATATTCTTTTAAAAAATGTGCAACGAGAAACTTTTCAAGTAAGAATATCGCAATAATTGAAGAAAGACTGAAAGCATCATATGGAAAGAGGTACTGGCTTATAAAGATGTAAACATATGTCAAATAGCATTGAAGAAATAATATTGCTAATTATGCTAACAACAAATTTTCCCGGTTTAATGAATTCCAAGTGTAATTCCCAACGATAAATCCATGTTTCTCTCACATGGAACGCCCAGTGAGGTATACGATATAATTTCACCTGTGTCCATTAATATATCTAATAAACATATCTTTTGACCATGACTTTCTCCCAGATGAACTCAAAACTGCCATTGTGGTGCCCGTGTTCAAAAAAGGTGACCAAAGTTAGTTGAATGATTACCAAGCAATAGCTCAGTTCGTTTCTCAATAAGTACGATCTGCTGGCTTCTCAACAATATGGCTTCCCAAGGGAAATCTACCCAAGGCGCTGTACTGTCATTTTACGAACATATCCTGGAAAACTTTAATGATAAGTTGAAAATAGTTGGAATGTACTATGACTTTTTACTGGCCTTCGATATAATTAATCATGAATTGCTCCTAAAAAAAAACTATTTGCTTTTGGAATAAAAGACCCTGCTTACAATTGATTAAAATCATACCTTTTTGGTAGACAGTGGATGGTACAAATCAAGGAGGAAGGTAACAAAACTCACTCTGACATTGTTAACATTAACACTGGAGTACCACAGGGCAGTGTGTTGGGTCCACTGCCTTTCTCCATTTTTTTAAATGACACCTATTCAATCTGATAGGTTAGGTTAGGTTAGGCTTGTTGTGAGTGGGTTCAATCTGATAACTTTATAACTCTTTTTGCAGATGACTGATCCATGGTAATCGGAGCTAGTGATGTCGAATCATTAGCCGTGAAAGCTAACTCTAATATTGGGCATATGATATCTTGGAGTAGTAGGATATGTCTATCCTTAAACTCTAACAAAACTAATTTAATAACAACCATGCCTACTGGTAAAAAACCCGAGAGTAGTATTTTGGTTTACTCTGACGGAATTAGCATGGCTCATAGTGACGGCGTTAAGTTTTTGGGTATGTGGATGGACACCAATCTAACATGGAGCACGCACATTAATATTCTATCTAAGTCCTTAGCTGCAAAGAATTACTCAGTTATCCAACTCATATCTTCAATTGACATAAACTCGTTAAAAATATATTACTACGGGTGTATTCACTCTTTTATCTCCTATGGGATATTATTCTGGGGAAACAGCACCGCCGTCGATAAAGTATTTATTATGCAGAAACGCATTATTCGAAACATCTTCAGTATGCCTTATCTAGTCTCTTGTCGTCCGGTGTTCAAAGAGCATAAGATTCTTACAGTGACAGTATTTACATTTGTCAAGCCTTATGTATGGAAAAATCTTAATTCTCTACAAAGATGTGGTGATGTAAATATTTACAACACTAGGATAGCTGATAATATATATGTTCCACCATTTAGACTAACACAGGTTGGCAACGGACCTAAGATAATGTCTATAAAAATATATAACCGCCTACATCGACGACTTAAAAATTGTAATAGCCTCAACCAATTTAAGTTGCTAACCAAAAAATGTTTAACTGAGCAATGTTTTTATTCGCTAACTGAATATTTTAATTATAATGATTGACATCCTGTATTAACCTTATACACATTTATTTATTTTTACTGTATTGTTATTGATATCTATATGTTTTGTGTTTTACACTTGTATATTGGCAATGCCAATGCTTTGTAAAAAGCCAAAAGGAAATAAATATTATTATTATTATTATATTAAACGTAATTAATAAAGTAAGCCCAAAAACGGTCCATAAACATTCAAAATGTAAGAAAAAGAAATGGATGACTGATGGGTTGAAAGCAAACTGTCAAATTAAAAGACAACTGTATGATGGTATGAATAAATGAAGTAGTAGAAAGAAATACGTGCAAAGACTTTACTAATAACTTAAAAAAAGAGGTAGATGATGAGAAGAAAAAAAACATAATAAGAGATATATGGAAACTCAAAACCAAAATAACCGAAAGTAAAACCGAAAACAATTTCAGGAAAGAAAATATTAGTTCTCAAGAAACATTAAACGACATAAATGAACAGTTAATAAATATGGTACAAGATATAAACAAAAATAGAAATATAAATAAATCACATATAAAACATTCCCATACAAACAACAAGAGCTAAGGTACAAAAAGGCGCTCCATATCAAACAATTCGCATTTACAATGCATTACCCAATCGTGTGAAACACCTGCCACTTAGACAATATAAAAAAGATTTAAATAACTTTCTATGTGAAAATGTACTCTACAAAATTGAGGACTTCTTCAGTATAAATTTTAACAAATTTTAATATGACTAATTTGTAAGTAAATTTTGTTAGCAAAATTTTAAATCTATAAGCATTTTTTCCTATTTCTATTAACCATGTTTTAAATTTAGTTTAGTAGTGAAATTTTATTATTATTTATTATACTATAACACAATAAATATTTATACTCACAAATATGACGTGTTCTATAAATTTTTTTTGTATTATGATTGAATAAACTCTCGTTCTATTCTATTCTATAAAAAATTAGATAATTACATTGGCATTTTTTGAGGTGTTTAAAATGCCCTAATGATTGAAATTCGTTTTGGCCAATACTGTACAATAACCCTTAGTAATACTAAATCGTATACAAGGAATTTGTCTCATCATTTGTATTTATTTTATACATCTGCCCAGTTTCGGTAAGCAGATTCACTTTGGTATACTTGATTTTGCGAAAACTATAAGGTTGTCTGGCTTAGTGGGGTAGTAAAATGAAGAGACCGTTACAGATTATTATATTTGCCTTATACCTCCTGTTAAGCAGGGTATTACCAAAAAGAAAAGGATGGTTATACATAGTGATGGGTAAATTCCTGAGAATATTTTCGAAACATTTTTCTAGACATGCCCGATGAAACTTTAAATAAGAATATTTTTTTAAATTTAGAAAGACAAACATAATTTAGGTCCTTCTTCAAAAAAAGTGAAGTTGGTCAATTTTTTTTCCGCTAAATTTCAGAAATATCAAGTCATCAATAATTGCAGGGAAATGTAGCAGAAACTTTCCTTAAACATGGTGTAAGAAATAATAGAGCAGCAGTGAGCACCCACTAACTTCGGTGATTCAGGTGAGGTGAGACTGAGGGGAAAACTAACGATCTACAGCATAGACAAAAGTTCCAAGTATGAACTTGTTGACCACATGAAGTGCAAAGAGTAACAGTGTTGTCAGGTTTAACGTATTACCCAAAATGCCACTTAATATTGCCAGATTTATCATTTTTAGCAAAATTTTCGTCTACCCATCACTAGTAATACAATATTATTTATCATCTGCCATTAGGCCGGTTCCCCATAGTGATGAACTTCCTAATCTACCACAAGAATTTTAATTCTGACGAGTCAGATAATACTACGAGTATAGAGGATGATTCAGCCCAGCCATCAACCTCACAAAATCCAGATTTCTTTCCCGAAGAACCGCACAAAATTAATAAAAGTGAAATAAAGGCTCTGGATGTGTCCAAGGAAAAAGTGGCGCTTTTGGCATCTATGTTGCTGTAGGAATTGACTCTTATCAGGGACGAAATATTATTTTATTAAAATTATACATGCATACTGGACCAAATTAACTTTTTCTTTTTGTAATCGATTTTAGTAATTTTTGGATATAATGTGTAAACAACATTTTTGCCTGGAATTTCGTTTTAGGTTTTTGAAACTCTCAGAGTGGACTGAAAAAAAATTTGTATCTTCTAGAACAATGCATTGTAAAAATTAAATTTTTCATTTAAAAAATAATGCTTAGACACTTTCAGAAAATAGTATTCTTTTGTAACATTGTCATTATCTTTTATTGTTTTATGTGCTTTTACAGGAGCCATACTCGGTACATATTGTATGAAAGACTTCATGGTTTTCTCATATTTTGTATTTTTAATAAAATTTTTATAAAAAATTTGTAATCTTTTAAAATTCATATTTTTGCCTATTCAGAAAAAACTATTTTACGTTCTGATTCAGTAACCGCATTGCTTCTTTGAAGTGATATGATCATGTTACCCGCAATTTATCGTAGAGAAAAGGATGGAATATTTACGGTTCTTTGATATTATTATAGTTACAAAAGCGTCGTGAACGAGTGACGAGAACATTATTCGCGGCGGTCGGGCTTGCCGGCGAGAGGTGGGTTATGTTTGAATTTACTATACAGGGTGTAACTTAAGTACGTTAAAATATATAAGAGTGGTATTCCTTAGCTATAAGAAAAAAAGTTCATATAAACAGGTGTCTAAAAATTCTTCGTTTTTGAAATTTGCAAAAAAATATATCAAATTTTTCTTATATTGTCATTTTTTTTTTTTACTACACAATTTTATATTGTCACTGGTCCGTAATAAATCTAAAAAAAAAAAAAAAAAATTGAATTCGATTATAAGATTAATCGAGTTATTTCGATTAATTATTTTAAAAATATCTCGAGATAATTTAGTCGTAGTAAAATAGTAGTGATCGCCGGTCAGCTAGAGAATCGAGTAAGAGAGAGAGAGATGTCAAATAAAAATATACTAGTATCAAAAGGAAATGTAATACGAGAGATTTGCTCGTACTGGAAAACTTAGAATTAATCGAATTAGTATACATACTGAAGACTGAACATAGTAGTACTAGGAATAGGTAAATGCGCAGATGGAGGTGGGACATGACATGGCAACATGAGACATTCGATGATTTCGATGCAGTGCATTAGGTATAGGTGCGTTGTCGCTGTGACGGCAGGTGTGTTCTAAGAAAGTACAATGGATGGCATAAACTTTTGAAAGTGTAACTAAATTATTATATCATTTACAATTTTTATAAATAATATAATTGGTGATAGTTAAGACAGTGAAAGATGATATGACAAACTACTTCTCCACAGAGCTGCCGGGGGGAATGTTCATGTTTATAAAAATAATAAATGAAACAGTAATTCAGTTACACTAAAAAACTTAGGCCGTCGATTGTACTTTCTTAAAACGCCAATAAACTATTAACTATTGGCTATTCTATCAGTCGTGATAATAAAATTTGATTATATCTCTAATTTTCATTCTGATATCATGGATTGGTAATTTGATTAAATATCTCAAATTATTAATTCGAATATGAAATACTCAATATTACTAGTATCTCGATTATAAAAATATCCCGATATATATCCTGTGAAAGTGCTTTGCAAACAATTCTAACTCATTGGAAAAGTGCCTTAAATGACAAACTTATAATAGGTGTTGTATTTCTTGACTTACGTAGGACTTTTTAAACTATAAATAGAGAATTAAAACTAAAAAATATGGGATTTAGTGATATAGTTTTAAAATGGATAGAAGATTATCTTAAAAACATACCAAAAAACCAAATATGGATACACCACTTCTACAGAAAAAATGCAGACAATTTGCCGTACAACAGGGAACGGTCCTTGGTCCAAATTTATTTATACTGTACATAAATGACATTGTGAAATCTATTATGAATTGTTACAACTGTTTGTGGACGATACATTAAGAGGGCTAATCGAACCAGTGTTTGTAAGGTAATTTTTCAAAATTTATTTCTTCCATAGGGTTTGGTCAAATTACACCAAATTTGGAGAATCAGTAGTTGAAGTGTACTAGAGGGTGCATGTATATCTATTTTAATCAATTTTCACTTTATGTAGGGAAAATTTATATTGTAAATATGAGTGAAATTTGAACGTGATTAACCCCTGAATTATGATATCAATCGGTAAAATTCGAGGTAAAATTCATACATGTCTTCTAGAATGAATCTTCATAATTATGCTCAGCAAATTTCAAACTTTTATTCCATACTATTTGGTTAAAATGAATTTTTCTAAATAAGTATCTTTGCCACTACAAATGGAGCAAGGAAGTGTTACTTTATTAGGGAATCGCACCCAATGAAATCGGTGCATAAAACGTCCAGTGAAGGTATAGTCAAGAGCAAAATTATTCAGTGGCGCATGTATAAAAACTTTCTAGAGTGACACAGCTATCCGAAGCTTTTTCCCGACTAGGCCCTTTAATATATTCAATAGGCAACAACTTGGACGAAATATTAGGAACTCTAAACAGGGCGATGGAAAATTTAAGTAGATGGCTAGGTGATAACAATTTAAAATTAAATGTGGACAAAACTAAGTATATGTGCATAAAAACCAAATATAATGTGTTACAATCAAATAATAGAGGTGTGGTAATTGGATGTGAAACTATTGATCAAGTCAAATAATTTAAATATTTTGGAGTAATAATCGATGAAGAGTTGAGCTTCTCAAATTATGCAGTGTATGTGTGTAAAAAAAGTAGTAAGAAAAGTGAACCTACTGGGTAGAATAGGAAAGGATTTTAGCCAATGGACAAAAACAACAATTTATAAAACTATCATACACCCACATTTCAATTATTGTTCGATTATTCTTACTTAATGCTACTCAAATTTCCACGTTACAAAAAAAAACAAAACAAAATCAAGCGCTTAGAGTGATACTTAAATGTGATAGATTTACTAGTATAAAATGTATGTTAGATAGGGTACGAATATTCAGTGTTAGACAATCTATTATTTTTAATACTTTTGTATTTATATATAAAATGCTGCTGTATCGATTACTTCCTAAGCATTTAATAGAAAATTGCATGTTTGTTAGAGATATACATAACCATTATACAAGTCAAAATAATTTTTATATTCCAACTGTTAGTAGATCATATGGTCAAAATAACTAACTTGTTTCATAATGGTTTAAAAGAATATAAACGTTTGCCAGATGAATTGAAAAATAGTACAAATTTGTGGATATTTAAGAAGCAATGTGAACATTATGTAAAAAATTTTATAAATGTATAATTGTCTTTTCGTTTATATATTGTTTTTTTATCATTTCTGTTTAGTACATATATTTTTTAGATTGTATAAATATGTGAAAATTTATAAACATATATATGCATGTATATTATAATTTGTTAATTGTTTATATTTATTTAGCTTTGCTATTAAAGATTACTACTATTACTATTATTCCCATCACCAATTCGAAACCTTTTATATAGGCAGTAAATTTAAATAATTACATCTTTTAAAAACGGAAAATTAAATAAGCAATAAAGTAAAAAACAATCAGTAGTTATTAAAAAATCAAGACTTTTTTATGAATTTTCATTTAAAAATTAAGATAATTTGTCTGCTTTACCAAAAATTCACGGTTTTCAGGTAATGATGTCAAATCCATGACTTTTAATGTTTCCAAGTTCAGTGAGAACCCCATCCAACAACTAACTTTCCTTGCAGCTATTAAATAATATTTTTTTGAGTAGATAAGTAGGTATTCAAAAATGTTCACAAGATACAATGACTTGCATGTGTGTAAGCATTGTATATTTGAACACAATAATCTTTCATTGGGGCAATGACACTATTATTTTATGCACAAGAAATATTTATTAAATATATTGATCAAAAACAAAAATGATATCATAAAAATATATTACGTTAGGAAACATGTTATAACCCCATTTTGATACATTTTTTACCAAATTACTTAATGTCATATCATTTTAACATGAATAGCTAATTTATTCATATGCATGTTCAATTACAACTCATTTATATTTTTTTAAATGCTAATATAATAATAGTAAGAAGTAAGAAATAAATTTCGCTCCAGCATAAACTATCTCATCAATCAGCTGATGACAAATAATATGTCAACAAATCAAGAATAAATAATAAAAGAAATCTTAAATCAATTTCAGAATATCAATATATTCACCTCGGCTTTTTTAAAATAAACCTTTAGTATGATACATTTCATTAAATTACATGCTGTACTTACCAGGGGTTAGTTTTTTACTAAGGACGTCTGGAAATACAGAAGTTTTTGGAGATGATGAGCCCATAGGGCTGTTTGAAGTGCTTGCAGATCCTCTGTCTTTTTGAGTAGGGCTGGCACAGAAAGGTATGCATCGTCTTCTTTTGGCCGGTCTTCCTCCTAGGACAGGTTCCCAGTCTAACGATCTCTTCAATGTTGCACACGCCATTTTTAGTTTGGTCGCTAACAGATCAAAACAAAACTGTCAACTTCACTTGTTTCCGTTACTAACACAAAAATATATTGCAGAATTTATGAATTGCACTAAATTATAGTCAGAAAGGTAGTTTCTGAGTTTAATATGTCACTAATCTTTGGATGTTTGAAGATTTTACTAATACTGAAATACCAATATGGCGATGCGAAATACGAGAAGTGACATTTTATTATGCTTCGCTTCGTTTACGGCGATTCGTTCTCCCTTGCGCTCCGATGTGCGCTGATGTTCTACGCTTGCGTCAAATATCTTTACTAATACTTTGAGAGATGGCGCTGTGCAAAGTGAAATCAATGAGTAAAAATAAATTTATGCCTAAGGCCGGCGTCCCATGCATCCGATTTCGAACGTCCGATATCCGAAAAAGTTCTCGTGAACAAAAATTTTGCAATTCACATAGATCGGATATTCGTATTCGAAATCCACTAAAATATGACGATAGAAGAGAAATAAAAGAAGTATAATACAACTAATTTTAGAAAAAATATTTTATCTTGGTTTGTACATTATTTGCTTTGCAAATGTAATTTCATTGTCTTTGCGCTAATATAGAAGTTCATTCTTTATTGAAAATGCGGGAAATAGGTATGTTTCGCCGGTGTTACTATAAGTTGTGATTTTTACTCTAAGTATGACGTCATCAAGCAAGATTGTTCAGCTTTGATATACGTAGAAATAACAACTAGCGAACAGCTTTCCTCTTTTATATTTTCTCCTCGTCTGAAGCAAGAGTAAAAAATGTTTAGTTCTGAGTAAAATATGATGACGTTGTTGTCCACTAGCGAACAAGTTAGGTAAAAATGTCTTGTTTAGAGTAAATATTGGCCACCGACGAACAAACCTAATGACAAGACAACACAAATTATTGAAAAAGTGAGGTTAAAAAACGCGCGTTATCGGACAAGTTAAAATTATTTTAACATCATCCGATGTCGGAGAACTGTTAAAATGTAGGGATGTAAATTGGCGCCAAAATATTTTGACCAATAGGAGCACCGTCGGACCATCATCGTAGCGTCGGAAATCGGATGCATGGGACATTGGCCTAAGAGCCCGTCAAAAAAATGGATTTCTGCTATGTGGGGCCGGTACGCATTTTTGCCAATCCCTAAAGGTACATTTACAACCAATTCGCTACAGGCACAATTTACTAACGTATTGTGAATTGTGCCGAGATAAAATGTAGGTCATTTATAATGAGTTAGAAACTGCCATCTGTTGAGATTTTTTTGATATTACGTGTGTGCAAATTTAGTTTGATTAAATCTTCGATCATAAACACCGAAGGATTAAATAATTACAATTATTTACCATAACTTCTAAAAACATCATATTTTCTAATACTAAAAGATCTAATCTTTCAATTTCAAATCACAAACCGACTTTAAATATAACCAATAAATTTGTGTCGTAGTACGCATGTGCAATTTGAAGAATTGAGTATTTGTTTGCGATTTGAAAACATACAATTTAAACTTGAAGTGCATTCAAGGTCGTGCCGATTTAAAATTTTGTTGTAAACAAAGACATTCAATCAGATATGCTTAAAACCCAATTTACAATCCACCAGCAGAGTGTGCCCGTACCGAACTGGTTGTAAATGTACCATAAAAGTAAGATCAACATATTTGATTGGTTAACAGTACTCGCGCCATTGATAATAAAATTTAAAAATCGAAATGCGGTCTTCAATGTATTCACAGGAAAGCGACATTATAGGATATTAGACAAAACATTTCTAATTTAAGTACGACCACGATTTTCGGAATTTTGCTCATGCTTAGGCCAAACCTAATTTTCAGCACACCTTCAAAAACACATATATGAGGGTACTGGGTAACAGCTTAAAAATAAAATAGGCTTCAGGAAACTACCTTTTCTGTGCAAGATAATTTTCTAAAAGAATCTTTATCGAAATTAAAAAATATGACGTACCTACCAAATTTGATAACTATATATTTATATATTTTTAATTCTCATAATTTAACGATATGGATGTAAATTCAATAAACCCTTGAGCTATTCAAACGCCTACAAAGAATATAAGTACAGTTATACATGTTTCCTTGAAATGGTGAAACCCAGGTAGAGATGAAATAAATTTATATAATGTTTAGCCTTGCAATTATAATAGGTAAACCTAACAAATTGTTCACCCTTAATTTTCAGGTACCCATAGTAACGTGTTTCCATTTATTTTGTATGAGTTGAAGAGTTTAATTTACTTGGCAAATCTTTTAGAATTGATAAAAAATTTGTCAAGTATAATGAAAATCTTGCTCCTACTCAAAAAAAAAATTGTCACAAACACCTACAATGTCGGTTTCACGTGGACAGGCATTAGAAAAAAATAAAAATCAATGTAGTGAAAAAATACATTTTATTTTAAATGGCATATTGGAATTATGAGCAATAATTAAACTACGTATGTATATCCATAAGGTAAATTTTGGATATTTACGTTTTTTGTCTCCATCTCTCTAATATAATCTTCGCGTTGTCTCCTTCGTATGTCCATCTAACCTAACCTAAAATAGAATAATAAACTAATGAACTTTGCGTGCCATGTGACAACGCCAGCCAATTGCTGACGACGAATTTATTTCCATTATTAGGATTGGCAAAAATGCGACCCGTACGAGGCAAGAGGTACAAGGTCTGTAAAGGAGTAGGTTACCTCTTAACTTTTGACCAATACAATTAATGGCGGGAAACGTCATCTGTATGCCATATTTGAAATAACGTCCATTGGTATACTTTCGTTTAGAACTTCAAAGTTTATGAATTATTTTAATTTTATATACTTATGTTTATTATTTAATTTAACATGTGTTTTAATAATTAAAAGAACACTATAAATGACTCATAATGAAAATAACTGAGGAATAGAAATACTAATTATTGAATAAACTTGCATACATTTATTTTCTTGGCGTTACATGCTTTGTGTATGATCAAAATAAAACTACTATTCTCATTAAATTTTATGTTGTCGATTATAAATTATCACCAAATTTAACCATTTTCTTTAACAAATCTTCACAAGTTACAACATATAATGTTTTGCATGGTTTTTAAAATACGTCTTTGATGATTATTTACTCCCCACATGATCTCTGGAAAGTCCAAACCGATTTTAATTAAATTTTGCATATAGTTTTGAACAAAGAGAAAATACAAAATTACGTTTATACAAGGTGGTTTAAGAATGCCGACCAACCAGTTCGAAAATGTTATAATTTATAAAATTTCTGGCATGTTCCAGTTCATTAATTATGATTTCCGATAAAACGGACATTTTCACATGTTATATATCGAATATACACAGGGTAATCCTTAAGTACATGCATTGAGAAAATTCAGGAAACCTATATTAAGTCAAAAAGCTCAAATGATGTTTTGTCAATAAATTTATTTCGGTGATATAGTGAGTTGATTTAAAAAAAATGATTTAAATGTTTACAACAAAGAAGTCTCTATGCACAATAAGTTTGATAAAACAATCTTCCAAGCATTTCAGAGATTTTCAGGCGTTTTCTTTTTTTTAATCAACACATACTATCTCTGAAACGAAGCAATTATGGGCAAAACTTCATTTAGCTTTTCATCTCAAAATTAATAGGACAGTGGCTTAATAGTCAAAGAAGGTGAGAACAAACATTATAGGATGCCACAAATAAATAACTACCCATATAGCACAGGATATCCATACGGTGTCCATTTTTGGTCCATTTCATGTCCGTATGTCCATGGACATGCGATGGCTATCCACTAGGCATCCATATAATGTATACATTATATTGTTTGTTTTAGTTCTTCCTTTTAGGTCGACCATAAAACGTTAAAGAATGACTCTAATCTATATATTGAAAATTCAGTCTTATGACGTTTCAGCAACATCAATAATAAACCTAAGACACCAACATTCACACTCCATATATATTGTAGTAGGCTGTTAAAGCATGTCTATTTTACTTTGGTCACAACAACTAATAAGCGACGTCGCGACAGAGGTCGTGGATTACATGATAACAATTTTCACTCTACACCTAATACGTTAATTTCTGTGCAAATGTAGTTGCAAGTCGCAAAATTGCTGCTTATGTTAGTTCTAATATCACCCCTAAATACGCCACTGTTGTGTCCCCCTTGGACAAAACCTAAATCCACCACTGTATAGCCCGTGCTTCACACGCGACCGATCGGGGTTCTCATATCCAACTCTAGGAATTTTTTTTTGTTTTTTTTTCTTTAAATTTATTAATTTATTTATTTCTTGTAATATTATTTATTATTAACAATTTATAATTAAATTTAATATACAAATTTCTATACAATGTGAATAAGGGAATTTGCTAAACCAAATTTGTTGCTGTTAAATTTCGCAATTTGCTGGAAAAAATTTTAGACATCAAAGAATTACTTATAATCGAACAATTCATTTACGGGTTAATAAATTACCTATATTAGAATTGTTTTAATACTGCAGTTTTTAATATGAATTTATTGCCTATGTAACCAATTTTAATAAAAATTTCAATGTCTCAGTGATTAAAAGCGCCAGGCTACAAATGCAGAGGTCCCCGGTTCAACATGCAGGCAAGTTTTTTAATTTAATACAATGCAATAATACTAGTCTCTATAGCTTAAAACTAAACCGATAGATGGCGTGATCTGATCATCAGAATCTTTCATGTCCCTATGTGTATACAGTGAGTTAATGTAGCTAAAAAAAAATAATCCATTTTTGGGGCTCTAGACGTCTGTGATTGGACATCCACAGGATGTACAATTTTGTGACAAATGGCTGTCCACTGGATGTCCAGTAGATTATTTTTGGTATCCAGATGGATATCCGTTGTACGTCCATCAGGTCTATGACGTACATCTAGTGAATTTCCACTCAACTCCTGAATTTTCTCGATGTACTTATAAGGATCACCTTGTCCTAATCAAGCACTCATTTCAGTTTTGTAAATAACCCATAGTCCTTTATAAATATTATGTAAAAGGAAAGGGGAAAACTAAATGGACCTATCCTATTTCAACAATTAAATATTTAGAAAATATTACCAAAATAACATGTATACCAATATATAAAATAGCTGAATAGTTTATAAATCAATCTAATTCAATTATTAACCATAACATATTACACTTATTCTTCTTCTAATTGATTAGTAACAAATTTTAATAAGTAGTTTATTTAGTAGTTAAATAAATGATTTTAGTTATATCCCTGTAAACAACAAACGCTGGTTGTTTACCGGGCCTTTACTGGAGATGCTAGCTGAATAAAAGCCCAGTTAAAGACCCATACTTTGGTGGTTACTGAGATTATATTATTTATTATTTATTTCTTTCTATGCGGAAATGATTGTTGAATTTCATGTTTAAAATATTTTATTGACAGTAAGGTATTTTACATTAAGACAAATGAAAAACAAATATATAACAAATTCAATCTCTTTAATACATTGACTGCCATAACTCGGTCTATAAGACCGAGTGTCATATTTGTATAGTACCTACCATCTCAGTCTATCAGACCGAGTCACGTATTCGAGATACTGCCACCAGCTACACGGTCTGGCATACTTTTACCTACATTTCTTTTACTCTTGAATATTGTTTAACAAGTTTTTGCAACTGGAATTTTCCTTTATTTACAAAAGCAAGCTGTTTTTCATTTACTTTGATTTTTTTCTTAAATTCTTCATTCTCTAGCAAGAGGACATTATAATTACCTAGTAATTCTTCATATGTTTTCCACATTTCCTGTAGACAATAATGGACTTACAATTTTTTTAACGATCTCTTTGCGTTCTCTAGTTTAATAAACATGTTCACCTCTTGCCGTTGAGATGGACATTTTTGTCAAAGTTTCAGGCAACAAATTAAGTGATGGAATAGCTAAAACATAATAAAATTAGCCACAAATTATTTTTCAGTAGATAAATTTTACATTGCTTACCAGTTTTTTTTAGTTTTTTTGGCAATACATTCATCAATTTTGATTTCATTCCATCTTCAAAATCATCAATTGTAGCATGTTTATTGCAAAGTATTTTATCATCAGGGTTAAATTTTCCTTTTCTTTAACATTTTCTAATCCATCCTTTAGTTAGGAAAGACCTAACTAAAATGTCAGTAGGAAACGAGAAATATGATATTTTTTTCTCCATACTTATTTGCCCTCTCAGCATTACTCCCAGTAAACCTGTCAAGTTACAGACATCCTGGAGAATTCTAAAATACGGCTGAAATACGAATTTTTAACGCAAAGTATATAAATCTTCTGCAAAACATTATTTTAAGCTAACAGATGTATAGAAAACTGCTACAGACGTAATTACTAAGATCCATGAAGCTTATTAAACTAATTTAGTTAGAAGTCTAGTTCATAGATTAAAATAGATGGTTGGTAGTTGGTTTTATACTATTATTAAATTTATGATTTCTGTAATACTTATACGTATCGCATTATTGATATATTATTTAGATTCAGTAAAATTTCTTTATGTAACTTTGTTTAGTATTTGTCAACAACTTTTATTTACTCTAGACAAATATCTTTTTCACTCCTAAAGTGACATGTTTTATATAGATATAGCGTACATATACTTTTCTTTAATAACGACCAACTTTGTGTAAGAAACAGACATATACTTACTGTCGCCGCCATTGTGATGCTGACAAAGATAAAGTGAATAAAAATGTGAATTTAGGAGATTCTGGTCAATCTAATTATGCTATTTGTAGTATAAAACCATTAATAAAGTAATATCACTTGTATGTTGACAGATTAAAAAATTTGTGTATCGAAGAATTTTTCTAGAAACACCAGTTTCGGAGCGCGCTTGTTTTTTTCGGCCTACAATGTCCATATTTTACCACAAATTTTGGTAATGCTCTTAAAATCCATTGAAATATCACAGTATTAAAAGAAGTAAAGTGTGAAAGCCTGCGACCCTTACACTTTGTCATAAATATTATATCACGTTGCAAAATGCATAAGAATTAAAACCATGCTGTCGGCAGCTGCAGGCAGCGAACAGTCAAGAAATACATTGCATAGTTTATACACTTTACATTTTAAACATGAATTGTTAGTGCTACAGAACATATTTAAAATGTTGTTTGTGGCTGACATTCGTAATTCTCAGTGAAGTTAAGAGTCCTCGCATAAGACTTCTCATAAGACGTTTTACTTTTTTTAAGAAACATCTTTAGCACTTCTTGTAAGGTTTTTTGGTTTATTGTGCTCTTACAAATAGCAGCACTGCATATAATTCCAGTCAAATTTAAACAATTATTTATGATTAACTGGACATTTCTTCTCCTCAAAATAAATATACTTCATCTTATTGTACATACCTTCTCAAATAAATGTAATTTAAACCAAATATTGTCCTTTATATAAAAATCCAAATGTCACTTAAAATGTCAAAAAAGTACGTAAAGACTATAAAAAAAGGTTCATAACAATATAATTTAACATAACTAATAATAACCATAATGATTTACAACAAGGTATACACTATGACACATTACATTCCCCTTCCGCCTCTCCTCACCCAAGTTAAGAGGTAACCTACTCCTCTACGGACCTCGGGGCCGGTATATCCACCTCCTGGTAAAGTTCCTGAACAGATAAATTTAAGAATAAAATTGCTAAACCAATAAAACAATGGTTACGATTTATCTATTTTTGCAGAACAGTTATTCCATATGAGAATATACCTTGCTGTGATAAGTTTTTTGCAAAAGTAGAGACGTAATAATTAACATAAGGTCCAGTTTTTCAATACATAATTAGCAAAATTATCCATCGGAAAGTGTGAAATGAGTGATTTCTACTGGCTGAGAAATCACTAACTGACGGATAATTTAGCTAACCCAGCATTGAAAACCGGCCCAATCTGTTTGGTAACTAACAGCCACTCTACCAGAAGATGGCCTAATAAAAATAAAATAAATGATGCCTACTACCAGAGATAAGAAGTAACAGAACAACCACAGCCACAAAAATAATTTTAGTATCTTGTGAATAAACCCATAAAAAGTATTTAAGGTGGCGTTTATACTCCCTCTTGTTACCCAAGATTCTTGCTCGTTCCCAGAATAATTTTAAATTGCTGTTAAAAATTTTCTGTTAGTAATATCGAAAAACGAAAACATTGGGTTCATTTTAAATATCACATAGATTTAATATATAAAATTATGTTGTTTTATGAAACAAAAATCGTATTTTCGCATTCGTATTGCCTGTAATTTTATATATTAAATCTATATGGTATTTAGAATGAACCTAATGTTTTCGTTTTTTCGATATTACTAGCAGCAAAATTTTAACAGCGATTTATAAATTAAAGATGGCATTCTCATTAGGTAGCCAACATAAAACTCGAATTTAGACAAAACGGGCAAAACTATAATATTAGCAGACTACTATAGATATTAATAACACATTTTTTATTTGTTGTATTTATTTTATATTATAAAATAAATGTTTGTTGATGAATGAATTTGGTGCTTTTTATTTTATGAAAGTTACTTTTCGTACAAAAAAAAAAAAAAAAAGAAATATACATCAGTATTGTCCGTAATACCAGCTAATATCATATGATTTAAATTTGAGGGTGGGAATGAGAACTTAAATTTTCTTGGGAGAGACTAAATATATTTGTATTTGTATGTGTGGTAAGTGCATATGATGGAAATTTAATAGCAGGGATATCTCAACATTTTTCGTATGCAAATGTTACGTTGTTACGCTCATTTTCAAAATATAGTGCAACATTCGCTTCAAAGAGATGTTTAGCGGTGGATACCATGGAAGGTGTATTTATGATGCAAATGTACGCAGACACACATAAATCTTTACTTGTATGTAAAATATGAAATACGTGCATATAAAAAAAATAATAATAAAACATTGATGCAAAGGGTTATTGAACTAATTTACAAAAAGTTTGTAATAATTTTATAATGCTATGTACGTGTTTTATAAATATTTAGTAATAGTAATGTTCACAAATTTATGGAGATAACATAATAAGAAGAATTTTTAGTGCTGACATTAGAGGCGGTACTCTAAAAAAACTTTACTTTTGATATAATTGTTACTTACTGGAAACCTATTTAAAAATCACATCAAAATGTGTAAAAATATACTGAACATGAACAGTCTCATACATTTACTACCAGGAATATTCATCCTGTTTTTAATTCGGGCTGGTCAGTTCATAAATTGCAAACTTGCAACCCTACTTTCTACAGAAAGAAAACATTTACCTCTCTTGGGAATATTGCTGCTCATTTTTTTAAAGTTTATGTTTTAATATGAAACATCCATTTAATCACAATTTACCATAAATATAACACAATAGTCAGTCAGATTACTAATTAATTAACTGTAATGCTCATAAAGGTCATCCTAAACCAACTACTTAACAAAATATGCCATCTATTATGTTGTGATTTCTGTTTTAGCATTTTTGTTTATGTATTTATTTTAAAATATTATAAAAGCACACAAACATGCAAAAAAATTATGTAGAAGGTAGATCAGATAATTTTAACTCGTTATATTTTCACAATAAATAAACGAAAAATTAGGTTACACTCAAATATCAAATAATGATGTAAAAAAGTAATTACTTGTTACAAAGTAAGGACTACTTATTATTTAAGATACTCGTTATTTATATTTATTCGTTACTATACCTATTGTACCTATATCGGCCAAGTACGATAGTTATTGATCAAGAGTAACGATCAAGTATTTAATGTTTTGTTGTTTTTATATTATTACATTTTATTTTGTTGATGAAAAATTTTTTTGTTTATTATTGTTTTTTTTTATATAAAAATAATATACTTGTTTTAACAAATAGTTTATGTATTTTTGTGAATATATCATGTATTCTAAAAAAAATATTTTGTCTTGAAAAAAAATTGCTCTATATTAAAAATGATCAAAATACAAGTAAATTATTTCAAAATCAACGTTATAATACGTTTATATATTTATCTTAAAAAACAGAAAAAAATGCCAAGTACGAGTACAATATAATGGATATTCGTACAAAAAGTAACTAATCGTTGAAGTACTCAAAAGTAACATCACTAATGTTAAATCCACACACATGGTCAAATCTGGTACAATTAATAAGTTTGTTTTAGCAGCGGTCTTGGACTAGTTTGAAACTTATCAGAAATATTCTCCCGGTTAACTATTAATGCAGATACTGAACTTAACGTATAAGAGGTAGTGGAGTGAATATTTCAAACTGGTTCGAGACTGCTGCTAGAACAAACCTATTGTTAATAACAGCAACTCCAGATTATGAAATATCCTAAAAATAACTACATTCGGCGCTCTATTTGATGTCGCGCTGTGTGGCGTCCAATTTTTTTTTCGTTTAATGAAGAGAAAAAAACCAAAGAAAGGATACGTCTTATTTTTATCTCGTTTTCGATTTTCAAATTAAAAAAAAAAATAAATGGGAAAATATCCGACTCAAAAAATGTATCATTGAGTTTCACAATAATAAGATATATTGGTGTGTTGAAAAAAAAGTCAAAAATTAAATGTTAATTATTTTTATTCAGTTGATGTTTAAAAAGAATGTTTTTGGCATATACAACAAAAAGCAATTAAAATAAACCATGATTTTTCTAAATATTTCTCGGATAAATCAAATAATATTTATTAATTAATATATATAATTAATTATTGTGAAATTACAAAAAAAAAGTTTTTATCTAAATAAAATATTTACATTTCTATAGTATGTTTAAGTACTAAATAAGCCTAATATTAAAACTTTGTACAAAATTTTTAAATATACATGATAACATTTACAAATAGTATAAGAACCGAGTGCCAACAACTTTTATTCATTAATTTCATTATCTTTGGTACTTTAGAAAAAAAATTGTTGAACAAAAAAAGTTTTTACAAATATTAGCCTGATTTAATTCAAAAAATTTCAATTATGCTTACACCATTCATAAATATTTTGATTACTACTCGAAAGTAACAAAGTAATCAAAATGTATTAAAGAATTTCATCCTCTAATCCTGGAACAGGTGGCAGACTTACATCTATTTTAGACCTTTTTTGACGCTTGTGGCGACGGCTCCTTCTCAGTTTTTCGTTTACTCTTAGACTCATCTTCGCCTAACATTTCAGCTGCTTTTCTAATCAGGTCCTCTTCCGTTAGAGAACTTAGAACACTTCCCTTATCTTCGAGTAAGGGTGAATTAACCGAAGATGGTTTGATTTTCGGTTTACTCGGTAAATTTAAAGGAATTGTATCACTAGGTATGTCTAGTCTTTGTGATGTGTTACTTAAAGGCCTTGTAAAGGTCTTGGGGATCATTAGGGGTATGGTAAGATCCGTCTGACTGGATTCTTGAGGAGGAGGGGTAGCAGATTCCGTTGTCTGGAAAAATAAGAAAATATATTATATTTCAAGTAGAGATCAAATTGATATAGTTAATCTACTGTAAATTATTTTAAAGTGCAATCTTGCTTTGCCAAGTTTCCTGCTCCTTATGACATCATGGTAATAAGAACTTCGTCAAAATGCAATTGTTATACATTTCACATAAAATGATAATAATAATAAATGTTATTCATTGGTTAACCCAAAAGGCCTTGACCGAGGTTTTTCAGCCTATAAGGTTTGTACAAAGTGACTTACGTTAAAAATATTTTATGTAGAAATGAAAATGACTTTTTTGACCGGTCATTAAAATGGTCAGCCATCAAAAATTGGTCGTCAAAAATTAATTTATGGTCAAAATAGTCAAAAATAGAAATTTGTATTTCCCAGCTCTAATTTTAAGTTTTTCACGTTTTCTAACCTAATTTTCAATAGAAAATAACTTTTTCGCTTCACAACTGGCAAATGGCAAAGTACGATTTTAATAATAAAGCAACCATCTTTGAAGCTCACATACAAAATTCGTATCTACACTTTCTTGCTATTTTATATTTTTATGCAGTACATTGAAAATTAATTTTTAATTGCCCTGAAGATAATAATAATAAATTTAAAACTAGTTTTCTAAAAAGTGTGCCTTTTATCCAAAAAACTTCTCTTTCTTAGTCTAAAATAATTACATATATTTTTATTTTATGTTGGGTAGGTTTAGAGTTTGGTTAGATTAGGCTGTTGTGAGTGGGTCCTGGTGGACCCTCCACTGCGGCCATTAGCAGGCCTATTGTGTCTCCCTTCTAATTATATTTCATCCAATAAATCAGTCTCTTAATGAAACTGATAACTTTATTGGGTGAGAATGTGTCCAGATCCTCTGGCAGCAGTTGCCCTTTGCCAAATAAATATTGAGAATCGGATCCTCTCCACAGCGGGACAGGTGTATAAGACGTGGTCTGCCTTCTCATCATCCTCCAAGCATAGACGGCACTCGGCGTTTTCCGCTAGGCCGAGTTTATGCAGATGATAGTTTAGTCGGCAGGGCCCAGTATATAGGCCTGTTTTCAAGTTTACCCTATTTAACTCTTTCTTAGTTTTTTAGTTCAAATGGTATTTTATAAACGCCTTTGAATGAACTAATCCTGGCAATTCTTGCCAATACTGGAGAGTTTTCCTTTTAACCCAGGTTGAGATAGCCATCTTAGCAGTACCTAAAGATATGCCAAGTATCGGTTCTGGTCCGATGATTCGTGATCCTGCTCCTTCTCTGGGCAAGGAGTTGGCTATTTCGTTACCTTCCATACCAGCGTGGTCGAGTATCCGGACCAGAGTCACTTTGTTGTCTTTGCTCAAATGATTTAGAGCCTTCTGGTAGTTTCATACCGTTTAGGAGTTACAGCGGTAGGAGCCAAGAGCTTTTATAGCTGCTTTGCTATCTGAAAAAATTTTAATTGATCTGCGTGTAAAATGCATATATTCCAACCTTCGCAAACACAGTTCAATGGCATGAATCTCGGCCTGAGGATATCCTCACCCTTGGTCTGTAGCTATGTACTCCGGCTCCTGTTCCCTCAGGAGTTTTGGAGTCGTCTGTAAACCAGCAACTGTCTGCCCTCAGTAGGTCGGTTTTACTCCAATACCACTCATCTCTTTCCAGAAAAAGGATGTTGAAGGTCAGCTCGTAGTTGGTCATGGGAAGCATAGTATCCGAGGGCATTCCCAGGATCCTGTGAATCTCTATGTCATCCAGCAACCTGTTCCCTCCATGATACTAGTCTGCGGCATATTAATGGTCACTTGTTGCAGTCTATATGTTGCCCGCCTAGCCTCTCTCTCCAGATATATATATGACGAGGGGGTAAGTCCAGGAAGATTTCCATTGCAGCTGACGGTGTGAAGTTAATTGCCCCCATTACGGTCAAGCATGCTAATCTCTGTAATCCAGAGTTTGGCTTTGGCCATCCGTTGTGATCCTTTCGGCCACCAAACGATGGATCCGTATGTTATCATTGGTCTTATGACTGTGACAGATCCAGTAAATTTGTTGGGGATCCATGCCCTGGATTTACCACAAATATGATGACATGTCCATAAGGACGATTTTGCTTTGTGGATTACGTTTTCCAGATGAGAGTTCCAATTAAGTGATTTATCTAGAGTGACTCCTAGATATTTCACCTCCGCATATGGAATAGTTTCACCCATTAAGGAGAGCGGTCTTAAGTCCTCCAGCTTCCTTTTCTGCATGAATGGTACTATTACTGTTTTTTGAGGGTTCACAGACATCTGTTCCCTGTCACACCAGTTACCCACTGCATCCACTGTCTCTTGAAGGGTATTAGATATTACTCCTTCAGAGTTTCCTCTGACCAGTACAACTAGATCATCTGCATATGCTAGAACCTCAACCTCCCACAGTGTGAGAATAGCCAGTAAGTCGTCCACAAGAAGTAACAACAAAAAGGGGGAAAACCCCACCCTGCGGGCATCCTCTTGTGGCTCTAAAGCTGACTGTTTCTCTATGTAGAGACATCATTTTAGTTCTGTTTGATAGCATAGAACGAATCCAGTCTCCTATAGTCGGCTCAATTCATCTGGTGTCTACTGCTGCATATAAGGAGTCGGGCAGTGTATTGTTAAATGCTCCCTCAATGTCGAGAAAAACTTCCACCGCAATTTCCTTCATTTGAAGGGATTGGGTGACCTTCTCGACTAGGTTGTTGAGTGCTAGTTCTGTTGATTTTGCTGTCTGATAGACACACTGATGGGTATTGAGGGGGTGATGGTTCAGGATGTTCCCCCCCGATCCCCTGTCCAGCACCTTCTCCAGGCCTTTCAACAGAAAAGATGTCAGGTTAACTGATCTAAGCGATTTAGGGCTTGGTTCTTTCCTACCCATTTTTGACCAACTGGATGGGATATAGTTCCATACCAGACTAGCTCTGAATAATTTAATGAGGAATGGGAGCAATATTTCCAGTCCGTTTTGTAGTAGAGCTGGAAAAACTGTCCTCTCCTGGCGATTTGAATGGTTGGAAGGATTTGATGGCCCACTCAATTGTCGGTAGTGTGATAACCTTTTTAGCTGTCAGCCAGTCATTTTTATCAGGTCGTTTAGAGTTTGACAAGCGATTTGTAATTTTGTGATCTCATTTGTTACTAGTATTGTATTTGTAAAGAGAGAAGCGAAGTCACTACCTTTGCTATACAATACAGTATTCGTTAATTTTGTTTTAATCATGGTTACAACTAACGAACTAACAAGCATAAAGGTGGTGGCTTCACTTCACTTCATGGTGAATACTATAGTGCATAGTTACTACTAGTAAACTAGTGTATTTGTTAAATAAAGAAATGGCTAAAGTTTTACTTTTTTATGTCTATTTTTTTATTTATTTCTATCCAAAATAAAAATCTTGATTATAATTTATTTCAAAAAATTTTTTTTTTTTACCATTAACTTTTTTCAGGATTTACTTAACACGTATGTATTTGGTGTCAAAATGTGTGTCTTGAAGTGAACAATTCAAATTCGGTAGAATTAAAAAATATATTTTTGACCGAGTCAAAAACAGTGGTCAATTGACCAAAACATCAAATTTACAACAATAATTTTAAGTTTTGAAATGAGAAGTTAATATAATTTTAGAGCAAAAAAAATCATAATTACTGAAGATTGAAAATATAAAATATGTGAATATTATATTTTATTGTAGAACATCTTTGATTGAAGCCTAAATTTCCTCACAAAGGGTCAGCTCGAGAAATTTTGGTTTATATCTTGCCTGCATGTTTCAAACTCTACAGTGGGATCGAATCAATTTGATATTGTTGGAGCATGACACAAACTTATTTAACAAATCTCAGAATCTAAGATTTATTGGTTTTAATTTTTAATGTGGTCTGTGTACAAAAGTTCATTAGATGGATTGTGGATGCCTCATTTCAGTTATGGCTCTTAAAATTGAACTTTTTGCTATTTTTAAGTTTTGTAATGCTGGTTTTCTGCAGTTCTTAAATAAAACATTTGCATATTCTATTATTAGTTAAACCAATGGATTTATAAATAATGAATGTTGGATGTAGTTTTTGTCAAAATGTCATTTTTTGAAGTCAATAACTGGAAATGTTTGGCTCTATTTTTAACCTTTGTCTTCATTAAAGCTATATGCATTAAAGTTTAATTTATGGTCTGAGATTATACCTAAATATTTGGACGACTGATTTGCTGGTTGCCGATATTCATTGTTGTGGATGTATTGGAATCTGATTACTGAGTGATTAAAAATTGTGTCTTAGAGGGGCTGGGTAAGAGTTTCCATTTATTAAACCATAACTCTGACACATTTATTTTTGGTTGTTAAGTTTTCAATTACTTTAGTAACTGATTTGTCGAAGAATATAATTGCTGTGTCTTCCACATATTGTAAAATATCAGCTTCGTCTTGACTTGCATTTTGATGTTGAGATGTCATTGCTATAGATACTGTAAAGTAATGGCGATAGCGGCGATCCTTACAGTAGTCCTTGTGTTGGGGTCAATCTGGCAGATATTTCCTCATTGAGTGTAATACATAATTCTGTTTTTTAAAAATTGCTAAGTAAAAGTGCATATTTTCTACATTTTATATAGTAGGCCTTTATGCCATACACAGTCAAATGCTTTTTATTTTCTTACACCTAGTATAAGGAAGTATAGTAATCGTGATTTCTTTTGACCTCGAGATTTTGATTGTGATTTATACGTTTTGAACCCTCCTGAATCCATTCTATTTTCCGAATGATGTCAGTCGGTGTATGTGTGTGTGTGTGGATGTGTGTGAGTTGTGTATCCGTGATATTCAAAAAATACTAATGGGAGACCCCAAATTTAGCAGTTAAGATTTTCAACAACATTTTAGGTGACACATTAAATTTGGTGAATGTGGTACCATCAGAAGAGACATAATAAATGAAAGAAGAAAAAGGTACAATTTCGGGAAAAAAATTAAAAATTTTTATTGCATTTCTGGACGAATCTCGACGAATTATAATGAAAAAACATAACATTATGGAAAAAATCTGTCTGCATGTCTGTAGTATCGCGATAGCAACCACAGTTTTTGAGATAAAGCTTTCAAATTTGGTACACTTGTTGTAAAGGCCAAAGACAATGAAAAATTTGGTGATGAGCAAAATTGGCCAGCTAAAAGGGGGTTCACAGGGTCCAAACTTTTTTTGTATTTGACTTTACAAAAAAACATATTCTTGGCGAAAGATTATAAATCATGTCTACAATATCCAGCAAATAAAATATATTTTCCAAGTACTTAAATAAAGCTGATGTAAACTGAAATTTTGTACGCATTTGACCTTATAAAATTGGGTTAGGATAAATCTGGTAGTTTGACATTTGAAATATCTAATTTAGTTACAAAAATGTCAATGTCAATAAGAAGAAATTATTAAAATATATGACATGAATTATTATTGACAGTATCAAAGGACGCTGATAATTAAATATTAAAAAAAATTTATGAAACATTTCAAGGTACGAAATTTAATTGAGGTAAGTGAAGAATTAAACAGAATGATTTTTTTAGATCAGGATGATATATACATAAGAAAGTTATGTGCTGGCCACATCAGATATTTTAATGTTTAGAAAAACAGCAGCAAATTTCAAATTTTGATGTCTGGTTGTTTGCATGTTTGATGTAACAATAATTGACATATGTGTGGTAGCACTATTTTCTCGCAATCCAAATTGATGGGTTGGTATTATTGATTTGATAATACAGATTTTAATTGTTGTGGTCTGGTTGTTTGCACAATTGATATAATAACAATTAACAGATGCATGGTAGCACTATTCTCTCAGACTCTAAATTGATGAGTTGGCATTTCTGATTTGATGTTGCAGATTTTAATTTTTGTGAT
Source organism: Rhamnusium bicolor (assembly GCA_029963845.1). Classification (NCBI taxonomy): domain Eukaryota; kingdom Metazoa; phylum Arthropoda; class Insecta; order Coleoptera; family Cerambycidae; genus Rhamnusium; species Rhamnusium bicolor. The sequence goes on from JANEYF010000819.1 coordinate 61,640, forward strand.
CTGGTTGTTTGCACAATTGATGTAACAACAATTAACGGATGCGTGGTTGCACTATTTTCTCCGAATCCAAATTGATGTTGGTATTTTTGGTTTGATGATGCTCTATACACCTGTTCTTAACGATTCTCTCCAAAAGTTTGCTTAGGTCAGGCAGCAATGTAATTGATTCATAACTACTCCTTTTTTTCATTAATTCAGTAAACAACTGTTTTTTATGCGGAATATAAATATTTCAATTATATAATTATGTTCTGCCCAGAGAATCAATACCAGGCGACACATTTTTCTGATACGAAAAATGTCGAAATATTCCTCTTCGTTAATTTCGATAATCTCATTGATAACATTGATGTTAAAATAGTCTTGATATCAGTTAACAATCAAGTGACAGTGATCCCGATTAAAATTGTGGTGGATATGTGAGCTGAAATGGTCCTCATAGTATCTGGCGAATATATCTGTTTTATCCTTATCACTTTCGTATAACTGTTTGTTTACTTCAATGACTAGAAGATTTGGCTTTGCTATATATTTAGATAAATTATACACTTGTTGGTAGAATAAAACCCTCCGAGGTCATTAATTGTTTTACATGTTTGTAACCATGTGTGAGTTTTGTACTGGAAGATCATTTTCTGAATGTTGTTGAATTGATTTATTTTTTTACCTTGCTTTTACCATTTTTGTTATAAATGGGAGTAATGTGTGCGAAAGTATTGTCTCTATAATCGGGGTGTTGTCATGAATAATTTATTTTACTGTTAGGTTGAATTGGTTTACATCGTCGATGTACCTTTGTTGTCTGCACCTAAAATATTATTTTGAAATATCCATTTTTCATTCTTTGGTATTGAAGGGTATTTATTTTATCAAAAAGTCTCCAATATTTATAAAACATACCTAATCTTATTACTAGATTTCTTTTTTAATAAATATGTTTACTCCAGAAATTTGTAACTTTTGAGAATATTCTCTACTCAGAATTCCCCGAAATATTGATTTCACTGCTCTGAACATTTTTCCAATGCTCCCAGGAATTTTGAAAAAGTATATATATATTTTAGATTTTCATCATCATTTTTCTTCTCTAACTGTATCAAATAGTCATATTTTTTATAATTATTGTAGATTAAATAATAAAATGTTTTAGACAGTGTGTCAATTTATCAAGTCTGCAATCTTTGGTTGCAGTTCATATTCAGCAGTTAGATGATCTTTAATCTTTTAACTCGGATGGCAACTACAGAAAATTGATCAATGGCTAGCCGATGAAATTGTATAATTTAATACTGATAAAGTAGAAATATCATTTCAATGGCCTAATATGACTTCCATTTGGTTGTTTCTTTTGCAATATTTTTTTACTCAATTTTATTGAGCCAAAAAATACAAAAGCAAAACAAACCGTTAAATTTTGTAATTAGTTAACAAATGAGTGCAAGATCAATCATACCATGACGGCCAACGGCAACATTTTATAAATTGCAAATTAAGGCAATTTGAACCTCAACTGCTGCAGACTAGTTCATAAATTGTTTTATTCATTAAAATAAGAATTTTTTTAAATATAAATTACAGTTAACCTAAATCGAGATTAATTTTAAACCTATATTATATTTGATATCAAAATGCTCAAATTAAAGAAGTCAAATTATTTTTGTTTTGGTCAATCATCCTACAAAAATAGTGCCCATTTGATCAAAACTTGTTTGACCAGTTAAATTTATAATACTAATAATGAACTAAAAACTATATATTTTCAAATATGCTACTCATCATTTAAATCCGTCACTTAAGTAAAACTTCATTAATAGAACAAATATTGTCATATGAGAATGTTTCCATTTTACATATCCAACTTTAATGGTAACAATAGGAATCAAATTAATATACATTATAATCTATTAATATACATACCTCTCCTATAGTCTTAATACTATCCAAAATCTGTTGCAGATTACTTGGCAGTGCTATATTTGCTAAGGCAGAAGTGCGATTTCTGAGGAAGCAGATACGATATTCTGAGTCATACTGGTTATTTCAGATTTTTGCATTTCAATTTTTTTATTTAATTCCTCCATTTGCCTTTGGATTTCCAGCGTACTTGAGGGCAAAGCTGGCGTTGCAGACAGGCCTGAAAAACCAAAAAAAAATATATGTCCATTATCAAAGTCAATTTAGTATGATTATTGATTACAAATCATATTTCAATAAAATATTTTTTAAGGAAACTGTTTGTCAAGATGCAACCATCATAGCACTGAATTTAAATATAAAAGTTAATTCAAATTCAAATTGGAAAGGTCTTCCCATTCTACAAAATTTGTTCAAGCACAGAAAGGCCCTTCAATTGCATTCATTAATTTGATGAGTATCACAGCAGACAACCACAGGTAGGATTATGTGGTGTAATAAGCTGGTGTTCTGATTGATCCAATATCATTGTTATACATCTAATATAGTTTTCTGTTCAACAAAATTAGTTCATAAATAAAGAGGTTGACACGAGCAAAGGTCCTCAATTTTGGTTATCATTAAAAGTGGCATGAAAAAAAATACTGATACTGCTGGTTATTTCGAGTTATCCCAGAAAAATAAATATTGAAAATCTTCATTGAAATAGGAAATCTAATATACAAAAAAATTTAAAGTTTACATAATAAATAATATGTATTTTAAAGAAAGGTATCTCTACAAATAAGCATACACACAGATATACACATACAGATCGAGCCAACCCACTCGATACATGCAGTTAACAGTCACCCTGTCTGTTGCCAACACGATGCATGGGGCGATCATAGCACGGAATAAGAAGGGGATTTTATAGTAGGTTAGGATTGCTTTGCTCAAGAAGGAGGTTTTTTTGAGCATCTAATTTGATTTATTTATTTATTTATTATTTTATTTTTTTAGGATTGGTATTATTTTTATTTATTATTTATGAGAATATTAATTTACGTTCTTAAAATTACTAAAAAAATCAATATTTGATTGTGTGCTGTTCTGACATTTTCCACAATTTTAGTGTTTCACTATATGTGGCATCTCAAAAGAAACACTAAAATTGTGAAACATTCAGATAATTTTAGTAAATACGTTAATACGCAAAGATTTCTTTAGATGAATGAGCAATATTCTCCACTGCAGCTTTAACGATACTAAAATTGTTATTGTATGACTGAAATCTTTTGTGACTTTGTCTCATATGCTCCTGCTCCAGCAAGCGCCCTGACGTAATCGTTAACTTTTGTTCGGACTTCGTATTCAGATGGGCAACTGTAAATATCGCATCGTATTTTGAAAGGTTGTATATCTAAATATGTAATATTTGAATATATATCGCATAATACTGCTGGGATCACTTGTAGAGTTTCCGTCATTTAGGCACTGCTTAATGTGGCATAGTTGAGCAAAATCTGGATTTTTATTAAATGACATTTTGGAGCCGTTTGAACATCAGGGGCATCCGTTAAATTTTGTAATGCCATATTTACGTTTTCAACTCTTGAAACGATTGAGCTAAAGAAGCAGAACTATCTTGCAATTGGTTAATAGCATTTGCCAATATACTGTAGTTCTCTTCAAACTTGAAAACTCAGATTTAACTACGTGGAAATGTTTATTATAATAAATAGCGTCTTCAAGCCAAGTTCCTCATCTTATTAATATTCGGTTGCGGAGGTTCAGGAATTTCTGGGTACGATTTCTGAAATTCTTTTATGAGTTGTGATTTAAATAATCATAATATGAAAAAAACATGTCTTTTACATCTGTAACATTGAGAACGATGATTATATCGAACAGTTTTTGTGAAAGAGGTGTTACAGGTCGATTTTCCGGTAATTATATTTATTTAGTAAAGGCAATATTTTAAGGTGTATAATGGGTTGCCTCGCTTGAAAATCAATATAGGTGTCCAGTAGCTACTGATAAATAGATTGCTCTATATCATATTCATGATAATTTATATAGTTCGTTCAATAATGCAAAGATGGCCTCTGTAGTCCAGTGGTCAGTTGTTCTGTTTTTGTTAAAAAAAAAAGATTCTGGAAAATATTTAGGAGGATTTTTATGTGATATCAAGTAAACGGTAGCTTCCGAGGGTTGAAAATAATTTTGTATTTTGATTTTCTGAATGGGATTTGTCTATCGGGGAAAGCGTTATATAGTTGTTTAGTTAACTAGTTTTGGATTGGTTTTTGTAATTCTTTACAACTTACTGTATATGGATTACTTTTGCTGTAAGTACTCCAGTTTTTTTTACAAAAATAGAAATACAACATAACTGGTATTAAGGTCACTGGTAATCGCCGACGTTGCATTCCTTCTAGCCATTGGAGCCAGATTATTTAAATCAAAAAGGAAAGAACCCTCCAATGTTGAGGTAACTATTGTTTTTTTTTTGCATGTTGCATATGGGAAAAATTTCTATTAATTTTCAGGGTTCTTTCTTTCTTCTTCTGGGTTTTGTTTCTGGCACTTGGATTTTTTCTGTTTCCTAAGCTTGGATTTTTTTTCACCGGCCCTATAACCACCGTAGGTCATCCGCAGGGACAGCGCTGGATACAATGTATGGGCCAAATTATATAATCGACATATTGTTACATCAATATTAGGATATCTGAATACGTATAGCCAACTAATTTTAATATTAGCTTTAGGGATAATTTCAATTTAAGTCATTACCACCTTACCTAATATTTAAGCTGTACTGTATAATTTAATTTAACTGAGGTTTTTCTTATATTGATAATCATTAACATTGCTAAATACTAATCCCTTGTATAGGGTTTCAAATTGCTAATTGTGGCAATCAGCTATAGAGATAAGTATACTTTCGAGTTTTATATTACCTCCTATTTTAAGTATAGGGTTATATAAGTCATACGAGTTTTCCTAAATGTAAAAGAAACCAACTATATAGTACTATATGATGGGTTAACTTAATTAGTTTTAATCATTTGTTTTTTTTTTGTTGACTAAAATTCTTTCGCCAATTTAGTCATAATACGATAACCTCATATTATATAACATTCATATAGTTTAATGAAATATATTTACTCCGTTGACGGAAGGTAAATAGACAACTTTTATTTTTAAATATTGGTCAGCGTAATTATTTAGTCACAGAGCACGAACCTCCCCCACACACGCAGAGTTAGCTGGAGTGTGTCGCTGGCCCTATTATCTGACGGCACACTATAATAAACATTTATTGCCTTCTTGGGGGTACATCTCCTAGCTAGCCAGGTAATAGAGCAGTCAATTACAAGTTTCTGTAAACTAGAATGCATTATTTTGTTTTTGTTATCAAATAATAAATTAATTTTGAAATCAAATAATTATATCAGGTTTTAATCAAAAATAATATTAGTAATGTAATAAAAAAATTAATGAGGATAAAACTGTTAGAAATACAAAAATTTTACGAGAAAAAATTTGAACAAACCGTTTAACTTTATGATAAAAAAAAGTGTATCGAAATGAATTTTCCATTAATGGTTTTCCTTTGTAATCAGAACTAAGTGGATTGTTCATTCACTTTGGTACACCCTGTATACGATAACTTGTGTTAATATTTCTTTTAAAACCGTTTTGAACCAAAGTTAAATTTATTTTGCCCGTCCAGTATTTGAAATAACAATTATTTTTCTAATATAATTGTTTCAAACCAGTTTCTTTTCACGATAATCTTAGTTTGTTTATTACTCTCATGATAAATCGTTTATTTTGTACTCAATCAAGTAAAAGCAAAGTAGTTTAGTTTAATTTAGTTTGATTTCAAATCAAGTTGAAATCATTTATTCATGGTAAAGAAATATGTTTCTACGTATTTGTTTAAATTTACAGAATAACTTTTTTGATTTATTTTTAAATATTAGTACTTGGCCGTTTTAAATTATTTCTTTTCGGAAATATAGTTTAAAAATTATGAATATGCGATTCCTAGCCTTAGTATATTTGTACATTTGTTTATATTAAATAACGCGGGAATTTGTTTAAACGTATTTCGCTAAGCTTGCTTACAGAATTTTCCCCCTCCACATCAACCGCAATTCCGTTCCTCACGCAGGGTCACGTGACTTTTGCGTCATCCGTTGGGAACAAAACTGCTCACACGGCTTGAAAGAATTACTTCTGCTCCAGTAAGTGCTCAAGTTAGAAGCACTCAAGGGCTTTTCGGGTGCAGGGTGCGGTATTAACCACTGGTTATAACCTCTCGATTATCATTGGTTGAAATTAATTTAGATTATGAACTCAACTAATGATAATCCCAAGGTTCTAACTACTGGTTAAAACTTGTCTGCACCCAAAAAGCCCATCAGTTATTGATCTCTAGTGCACTACGCAACCAGGTAGTGGTCAAAATAATTTTGAACGTTTTACTGCTTTTATTTGTATTTCTGTCATTTTACCGTTTGTGTTCGAATTAACCATTGTATTATTTTGTCCGAAGTGCCTGTTTTCCAAATAAGTCAGAGATATTCGGGAAATTTCTCGAGTCATTGATAAAGTTGGGTTATCCATTCAATAAGCCTCGGAATTATTCGATTGTCATTAATTAGTATTGGCATACAGATAGGACTTTTAATCCTCAATCTGTGGAAAGAGTCCCATCTCAGTCGTAGTTGAATTAGTTAGTACTGGTGAAACCTTTAAGCCTCGATCTGTGAAAAGGATATCATCAGGTACATACGAAGTGGCACAAGTGAGGTTTTTAACCCCCGATCTGTGAAAAGAATCTTACTAGGTGCTTTGGGAGGTAATGCATTATCACTTACGTCAGACGTCCGTGTTTCTTAAAATTAAGTTGTATAGAAAGTAAGCTTGAAGTTAATTTGGCAACCTATTATTTTAATCTCTAACAAAAGTTAATCTCGAATACCTTCAGTCACTCAGGCATATCTCTGGTTTAGAAGTTTAAGGGACAGTTTATAATTAAAGCCCGAATTAGTGACTGAGCTTCTGTGCTATATAGTTAGATGAGCACTGAGAATATTTGGTTATCATTTCTAGTTATTGTTGACGTTAAAGGCTGTGGAAAAGGCTGAGTCGTAGCTGAACTAGTACCGGTGAAATTTTTAAGCCTTGATCTGTGGAGGATTTCATCAGGTGTGCTCGAATACAAACCAGGACATTAATAGCTAATTAATGAGAACAAGAAACTATATAGTAAGGTAGTGTCATCCCAAGACACAGTTATAATTCTACCAAAAAATAAGCAAAATAGTGAGATGACAAAAATGATCCACAAAGAGAAGTAAAGCCTAAAGATATTACAGTTGGAATAGCAAATATTAGGAAATTGAAAATTGGTGGAGTAGCTGTAGCATGTTCAAATAAACAAGAAGTAAATAAACTGCAGGAAAAGCAACATTAAATTGGGAACAACTACAGTGGGGAAATACCAAGTAGAAGCCCAATGATTAAAATAGTGGGTTTATCTAAGGAGTACGAAAAGGACAGTATATTAGATTATTTAAAAAAGCAAAATGAAAATATTAAAAATAAAATTAAAACCTTTGAAATAAAAGTTCTTAAAAAGATGTATTGAAATGATAGACAGTATCAGGCAATAGTTGAAGTAAATAGTGAACTTTTCCAGGATGTATGTTTCAGATGTGGCAACTTCAGTCATAAAGTGACAGAATGTAAAAAAAAGTAAAGAAGTTTGTCTTAATTGTCGAGAAGAAGCTAATGAAAATCACAATACCATCAACTGTCAAAATAGTACAAAATGTATAAACTGTGTTGAACTTAATTAATGACTAAAACTTAATTAATGACTAAAACTTAATTTAGAAGTCCATCATTCGATATTTGATTATGAATGTCCTGTGCTAATAAGACTTACAAAAAGTCTATGTGATAAAACCAAGTATGAAATGTCAAAAATTAGTATTGTACATTTAAATGTACAAAATTTTATAGCAAACAAAGAACAGATAATACATTTTATTAAGAAAAATAAATGTCAAATTGTGTGTATTTCAGAACACACATTACTGAAGACATTAGTGACTATGAAATTAATATATATGGTTATAAGACTGAACGCTGTGATTCTTTCAGTAGAACTCGAGGAGTAATGTTTTTCGTAAAAAACAATATTAAAAATCATGTAATAAAAAAAATTTGCATTAAAAATAAGGAACATAAAAGTATTACATTGATCACTAGTTCTAGTGAAGCTCGTTTTTTAAATTGTCCTGAAGACATTTTTGATGATCCTCATTTAAATAATGACTGTACATAATACTGGGGATTTTAATTTCGATCTATCGACTAAAAGCTACTCAAACAAATTACAGCAATTGATACAAATGTATGGCATGCAACAGATAGTAAAAAAAACCAGGATTACAAAAAACGCAGCAACATTAATAGATTTGATAATTTCAAATATTGAAGTAAAGGGCCCCCACGACCACGATCTAGTACAAGCCCTAAAAGAAAGCTAAAGGAAAAGCGTAGAAAAGAATATGACACAATGTTACGTAGCTGTCTATTTGAGTATTCCTTCGAAGAATTCCACAAACGGACAATTTGTAAATATTTAAAAAGTCTTCCCAAAAGTCTCTATCTCGACATCGTTACCTATTTCACTTTCTATTATTATTAGAATAATAATATATTGATGTATGCTAGCGCGAAGAGACAGACAAATCACATTGCGACAAGTAGATATTCGTATCAGTTGCACTCCGCGGTAGAAGTTTCTCGACAGTGAAACAGGCGGCGAACCAGCTGACCGATACACCGATACTGAGTCAATCAAATACATATAGAGATTTGTATCGCGATACCGATACTTGCAACATGTATCGATACAGATCTCAATGTGAATGGGGCCCTTAACAGTAAACATACAGATACACCCAAATTATCTGATCATAGCATAATAAAAATAACAATCCCAACAAAAAATAAGAACGTCATAAAAAGAAAGTCAAAGAAATTAAGATCAAAAAGAAAAATTTTGATCCACAATTATTCAAGGAAAATTTGGCAAATATATATGTGGATAATCACACGTGCTGATATTCTTATTGACATTGTTACTGCACTAGATGTGGTAGCACCCTTAAAAATAGTGAAATTACATGGTAAGATGCTCCAGAATAAATGGCATAATGAGAATATTCAAAATTTATCAAAAGAGAGAGATGATTGTTATAAAAGGGCAAAAATAACAAACTTAGAAGATGACTGGAACAAAGGGTCTAGCCGGATAAGCATGTTAAAAATGCCCTTAAAGGAAATTACACGAAGTACGTTAAAGTATTTTATTAGTTATAAAAAAATATTTGCTAGTGTATTATTCCAAAAAAATCCAAGGGGGGCTGAACTTTGAAAAAAGGTAATTAGTTTTTAAAAATATGTTGCAACTTACATAATGGGTGAAAAATTTTGAAAAAATTCTCGAACATAGAGATCTACCAAACAAACTCAGTAAAAATTATTATGCCGTATTTGGCGCGAAATTCAAATTTTAAAAAATTAACAAAAATTAAAAACGCCCTTTTCACCTTTTTTGAAAAGGTGCTACCATGATTTTTTTCTAACAGATGTGCCTTTGCATTACTTAATACCCCTAATTTTTTTTCAGAATTTTTTGATTTGGTGGCACATGCTGAAAAAAAATAAAAACTTCACCTCACAGCCCACAAAAAAAAAAATTCTGACTAGCGAGGCAGTATATCCTTATGTATTTTTGATCGCTGATTCCGAATCCGGGGTCAAAAAAGTCGTACACTTCCAAAAAAAATTTTAGAGCCAAAAAACACTCCCTGAATATGAGATAACGCTCTGAAAATGATGTTATCATTTTTAATCAATCGTTTTGTTTAATATTTTCGGGAAAAAAATAATGTATTACGATAAAAATAAAGGTAAATTACAGCGTTCACCCTATCGGTATGAAACGCACCCCCATGGAGGTGAGAACCACCCTCAGCTGCCACCAAACCAATTGATAACGACAATGACTGCAAAACATTTAAAAATGTTTAAGTTTCGTTAGGTTTGCAATAAACTGACGTAGAATTCACGTAATACCCCAAAACTACCCCTATATCGTTTCATACCGATAGGGTGAACGCTGTAATTTACCTTTATTTTTATCGTAATACATTCAATTTTTCCCGAAAATATTAAACAAAACGATTGATTAAAATGATAACATGATAACAACAATAAAAGGTAAATTACAGCGTTCACCCTATCGGTATGAAACGCTATAGGGGTAGTTTTGGGGTATTACGTGAATTCTACGTCAGTTTATTGCAAACCCTAACGAAACAAACATTTTTAAATGTTTTGCAGTCATTGTCGTTATCAATTGGTTTGGTGGCAGCTGAGGGTGGTTCTCACCCTCTATGGGGGTGCGTTTCATACCGATAGGGTGAACGCTGTAATTTACCTTTATTTTTATCGTAATACATTATTTTTTTCCCGAAAATATTAAACAAAACGATTGATTAAAATGATAACATCACTTTCAGAGCGTTATCTCATATTCAGGGGAGTGTTTTTTTGGCTCTAAAATTTTTCTTGGGGGTGTACGACTTTTTTTGACCCCGGATTCGGAATCAGCGATCAAAAATACATAAGGATATACTCGTCTGTTGCTAGGTCAGAATTTATTTTTTTTTTGTGGGGCTGTGAGGTGAAGTTTTTATTTTTTTCAGCATGTGCCACCAAATCAAAAATTCTGAAAAAAATTAGGGGTATTAGTAATGCAAAGGCACATCTGTTAGAAAAAAATCATGGTAGCACCTTTTCAAAAAAAAGGTGAAAAGGGCGTTTTTAATTTTTGTTAATTTTTTTAAAATTTGAATTTCGCGCCAAATACGGCATAATAATTTTTACTGAGTTCGTTTGGTAGATCTCTATGTTCGAGAATTTTTTTCAAAATTTTTCATCCGTTATGTAAGTTGCAACATATTTTTAAAAAATAATTACCTTTTTTGCAAAAAGTTCAGGCCCCCCTTGGATTTTTGGAATAATACTCTAGCAAATATTTTTTTATAACTAATAAAATACTTTAACGCCATTTCGTGTAATTTCCTTTAAGGGCATTTTTTAACATGCTTATCCGGCTAGACCCTTTAAGACGAAAAAAATGAAGTTACTAAAATGATAAGAATTACAAAACAAGAATATTACGAATGGCAAATAGATGAACATAAGAAAAATCCTAAAGAACTGTGGAAAACGTTGAAAACAATGTTAAAACCACTTCCAAAAATAGATGAAGAAAGTATATATTCTGAAAATATAGAAAAAGATAATGAAAAAGAAATAGCAGAAACTTTTAATGAGTACTGTATAAACAATATAACTAATGTAATAGATAGTATTGATAAACCAATAGAAGTAGATGACTTGTCAAACGGTTTTAATAATAACATGAAATGGGAATGCTTTGAGGAAATAGATTATAATCACTTAAAACAAATTGTGTACAGTTTACCAAATAAAGCAGGAACAGATGAAGGTATTAGTATTCAAGTTATCAAAATCGCATTTAAAATAATTGGAGAAGTACTGTTAAGTGTTATAAATTACTCACTTCGTATAGGTGAATTTTCAATACATTGGACGACATCCATTATTTTGCCAATACCAAAAGTAAATGGTACCAGAAATGCTGACGAATTTAGACCAGTTAATATTCTATCCATTTATGAAAAAATTCTAGAAATTGTTGTAAAAGAACAACCTGAGAAATATATTGAAAAATATAAGATAGTGGTACAAGAACAATCATGATTTCATAAAAATCATTCTTGTGAGACATCTTTACAAAACATAATCTCGAATTGGAAGGAAAGTATTGATATAGGATGTGCGGTAGGTGTAGAAAAATTAAAAAGGTATGGTCTGAATGGAACGGTCATAAAGTGGTTCCAAAGTTATATGACGGAACAGTTTCAAAAGACTAAATATGGATCTGAAGTATCTTGTGAGAAAGAAACGAAGTATGGAGTACCACAAGGGTCAGTATTGGGTCCAGTGCTGTTTAGTTAGTATATTAATTACATAAAAAGTGCAATAAAAAAACTGCTCCATAAATTTGTTTGCAGATGATACATTAGTATTTGAAAGTGGGAAAGATATTAAAACAATTGAAGGCAATTCAAATGAGGACTTACAGAAGATGGACATGTGGATGTCATTTAACAGTTTGAAATCAAATTCCAGTAAATCTAAGTGAATGTTAATAAATAGTGTTTGTAGTAACATAGATCAAAATCTAAATATTAATATGAGTGGTGAGAGAATAGAGCAAGTAGATAATAAACTAAATCTGAAAGCATATGCTCCATATATCTGTAAAAAAAGTAGCTAAAAAAATTAATTTCTTGTCTAGATTAAGTAATGACATATCTATGTTTAAAATAATAACTATATATAAAAGTATCATTTTTCATTTTGAATATTGTGGTTCTATCTTATATTTCTTAAATCAGACGGATACACAATTTTTACAAAAACCTCAGAATTGAGCGATGCGTGTTATATTATAATGTAATAGATATACTCCTATACGATACACGTTAGAAAAGCTACACTTTATGCCGGTAAAACAAAAAATATATTACAATACACGATATTTATTTTTAAAATAAGAGAAGATTTGTTCAAATTACGATGCAATTTTAATAAAACATTTTGGAAATAAACATTTTCTGGCAGAAAAGTTAATGACAATGTAGAATAGAATCGAATAGCTACCTTGTGAAAGAAAAATATCTTCAAAAAATAGAAAGCTATCACTATATACAAAAATGAAGAAGTTATTCGAAGTTATGTGTATACTTTATGTATACCTGTTTATTGCACTTAATATTTTTCACTTTTCAGTCGAAAGTTCAACTTTCATTAATAATTTTATTTAAAAAGGAAAAAATAGTATAATGCAAAATTGAAAATACATAATGATATTAACAGAAAAATATATTTTACTTTGTTTTTTATCACTTCACATTACTGCAGTTTTGGCACTTAACGTGAAGTTACAATAAATTAGTGTTTTTTTGTTATATCATCATGACCAGATTATTACAAAGTAATGGCTTACACAATTCAATTTTTGAAAATACATACCTGGGATGGCAGGATATGTTGGTGACAGTACAATAGGATCTGTGGTAGTTTGTGCAGGAGTCGGATTAACCATTAATAATGGGGCTGGAGCATCTGGATCAGAATCTTCAGGACTATATGGCTCATCTATAATAAAAAAAATTTATATTACAAAAACAACAAAAAAATTAATTATAAATTGTAGGAAAATAAAACAATTTCTTTTCCTTACCATCTTCATCGCCAGTAGGAGGAAGCGGAGGCGGCAGCGGAAGTTTCAATCTTGGATCCTTGGGTGGTGGTGGAGTATAAGAACGAGGAGGCACTACAGGTGGTGGCACAGGTAAAGGTGGCGTCTCTACCTTAGTTCTTTTTTGGAGCACTGAGGTCGGTATGACGGCATCTATGTAGGGACGCTTCCGTTTATCCCTCACTATGATGCCAAGTAAGAGGGCTGGCCTTGATTCTTCAAAACCTGTCAAAAAGTGTTTTTAATTATAGTTAGGTTATGGTATGATTTGAAACAGATATTACCTGGGCCATTAAGGGGCAACAAAGCCTGAGGAATAGGTTTCTGGGGTGCTAGCGGAAGTATGTAAAAATCTTTAACAGCTTTGTTCATGCTCTTTACAACCCCCAACCTAGTCCGACTACTCAAATAACTATAAAGCGCCAAATAAGGCATTTTCTCTTCTATGTTTGTGGCATTCAGCCTTAGTAATGATATAATTTTACTATTCGAACACTTCATTTTTCCTATGTAATCCCAAACAGTATCAGGTGATATTCGACCTACAATGTCAAGGTTTTCTGGTAGTTCCTTACCTAACCCCGTGCAGTCACCTGAAATTTAAATATTTAAATCACATTCATACAAATTATCACATTGCATAAATTAAAATGACATTATTGTTGGCAACAGAAACAAGACATGTTTTATTTACCTGATACCTCATGTGCAGTTATAGAGATTTGTGCAACATCAATCATGTTAATAGTGCCTCTCCATATTTCTGCTGGATGATTCTGCAAAGGAGGGGACATACTTCTCTCTTCCGCCGGGCTCGCGTCTTTTTCCTTTTCAGCAACTGAAACTATAAAACATAATAAAATTCATTTTTCAATTGGTAATTTTTTTATCATTATTATTTAAGATTAACTTACGATTATTTTTGATTTCACTGGAAGTCTGGCTGCTTGAAAATTCGTCACTTTCCTGGCTTCTAGGTGGAGTTGGGATGGTTACGGTAGATGAAGGCTCATGATCACTGTCACTTTCAGCTGCTGCTGTGAAATTCGTGTTTTTCACTTATCAATGAATAAATATTATTAACAAAATAATGATAAAAAATGTCAAAAACTTATATTAGATAAATCTACAAAGATGTTTTCATGTGACGAAAGTAGAGGTTTACCTATGGACCTCTTTGTGAACAATGTGACCACTATACTGCCATGTTACTTTCTACATAATTTTTACTTTTTTTAGCATCAGCAGCAAAATTTAACTATTGCTAGGACCATATCATACAAGAATATTCATAGTATTAATAGTATTTGATATAGGAAATTTGAATGACATTCTGGGGAATGATTTTAACTCTTAACACTACATTCTGAAAAATGCGCAATAATAAATAAGATTAATTAAATTCTTTGCGCTTAAAAACGGCCGATGACTGCCAAGAATTTTAATTTATATTATGTAGTTAAGTGCGAATATCGTTTTGATTCATAAGCAAAGCACAGCTGATAAGTGACTAGCCGTAGTGCTGACCTTGTGTTTTGTCGGGAGGAGGGATTATTTTGTTTACATCATTTAGCAATTGTGTTCAGTTCTATCTAGAACTTTCAAGCTAGAGATCTGTTGTGTGTATAAAGGCATTTCTTTATTATTTAATATTTTCTTTTTAGTGTAGAGCATTAGTAGACTTAAAAAAATGGCGAGGCAGTCCACGTCTTCAGTAACAGTCATGCATTGTATGTCATTGTAAAGTGTGCGACGGTTGACTGTCATACGTGTGAATCCCCTGTGACAAAATATGTGTCACCAAAAAAACAACAAACAGGGAGGAGACTGTTATGTAAAGAAGTTTATAACATAAAATACAGTTTATTGTACTGTCTGCTTCTGTTTTGCAGTGGGTCTTTGTTTTTTACGTAATGTCATCCAAATTCCCTATTTACAGTCATAATAAATATCTTTATATAAATTTATTGGAAAGTGACAACTAAAGAATAAAAAAGTCAAGTTTATCTTGCAATTGAACTATTCAGAACAAAATTTATGATGTTTCCAAGATTGTAGAAAATGTCAGTTGAAATTCATCACAAATTATTAGATTAAAAAAAAAATCAAGTTTATCTTGCAATTGAATTAACCAGAAGAAAATATCTATTACTGCCAAAATTGTAGAAAATTTCAGTTGAAATTTCATCACAAGTCTATAAAATTTGCAGTTTCTTGCGCAAGTCATTGAAACCAAACATTTTTTTCACAGTATGTAATCATAAATTACTACATTACCCTTACCTGGCAAAATATCTTCCTGGGGAACATGCTTCCAAAGGCGATCCTCAAGAGGCGGCACTATTTTGTTATCGACAAGCTGTTCAAGAATTTCTTTAGACTTCTTATCAAGCTTTTCAGTAGTTGAGATAATGTCCTTTTTATGTCTTGAACTTTTATGTGATGATTTTCTGTGCCTCTCTCTGTCTCGGTCCCTTGACCTAGACCTTTTCTTATGGTCACTGTGTCTGGAGCTACGATCTCGGCTTCGTGATCTTTTCCTACTTCTATCTCTCACCCTAAAATTTAATTTAAAAAAAGGATTTAAAATGCAATATACATTTTTTATATTATGCATACCTATCTTTGTCTTTACTAGAAGACCGGTGACCTCGATGTTCTTTATCTTTACCTAATTTTCTATCTTTGATCTTATCCCTATCTCTGTCTTTATCTCTATGGCTGTGCTTTGAACTACTCTTCTTTTCACGTTCCTTAGAATTATCTCTCTTTGTTTCGCCAGAGTCTAATGTTGAACCTTCTGTTAAACTTTTAATGACCTCTGTATTGTCCACTTTATCTGCACGGTCATCCTCAAGCACTTGTTCCCCTGTGACAATATAAAATTTGTTATTAAGAGGTCAATATGACAATGATGTTACAATTTGGTCTCGAGCAAAAATTCTGCATCCCTATACAGGGTGTTTATTTTCAGCCTACCCCTTAGATGTATTTCCAGATTGAATTGGAATATCATTTTGAAATTTTGGTGGAATGAGTTTTTGGAAAAGATCTACCATTTTAAAATATTTTCGAATTTGTATCACTTCCAGTTATACCGGAAATTGACATCAACATTGTTACTTTAAATAAAACTCCCCCTTTTTTTACGTTTTTAGATTCCTCATCAAAATTAAGTGTAAGTTTGATAATACAACCCAACTTTGGTTCTCAACTGGTTTTATTACAATTTTTTAAAATTGGTAACGTTTATTACGGTTATCTTCAAAACTAATTGATAATAATAATTAATGGTTTTTTGACATCTTCTTAATGTTTTAATAAGCTTTCAAACTATCAGAAAAATTGTTGGAAAAAAAATAAAACATGGAATTAAAACCATGTCTTGAATATCATAAATTTAAAAACTAAGAAACTTAAATTTTTAAATAGCACCTCATATATTTTTTTAAATCCTTACGTTAATTGCTCAATCATTATTAAAAAAGTATGAGGCACTATGCTAAAATTGATATCTTGTGATAAAATAAAAAAAAACTGATTTAACACAATTTGTTTATTATTTTACAAATGTTTTAAATGAGTTAAGACTGACAAAAAACTAAACAATAACTAAAAAATTATTACAAAAATTGTTTGAATTGTTGTCCATTTACTTCTAAATAAACAGAGCAGTAGGTTGATGCTGTGCAAAACACATTAGGTTGCTATGGATACGTGTATTCGAATTCCACATACTTCATATGTTGCTCACTACTGACCGATTCACGCTGGCTTCAGAGAACCACATAGTGTTGCTGGCAACATTCCCCCACCACCTTATTTTATACAGTTTTATTATTTTTTTTGTCTATTATTTATTTTTTGTCATATCACAAGTAGCAAATTTTATGAGTGTTGTTTGTAAAGTTGGAAAAACTAATCAACAGAGAGGCATATTGAAGTTATTGGGTAAGAAATCACATAACTTGGTGTTAACAGCAACACTATGGTCGTTCTCTGAAGCTGGCTTCAGCAATCGTTGAGCGACAAGCTAGCTCCACGTGACAAGCAATTGTTTCTGGATAGTCTTGCTGGTTTGTGGTGGGAGGTTTGTGTGTTTCCTGTTCCATGGAAGTGCATTATGGTTTATCTTATTAAAAAAAAAATTGTTGTGGAGGGGAAAATTTTTTTTTTTTTTTTTAAAAAAAATAATTTTTCATGTGATCTTGCTGCAACAAAGGAAATTTACTATCTATAAACAAATTGACTGAGTTACTACAAATTCGCACTACAACCAGCAATATCCGGAAGCAACTGCTCATCACGTAGGGCCAATATGTTTCTCAACGATAGCTGAAACTGGCTTCAGAGAACAACGTAGTCTTGCTGGTAACATCAAGTCATGTGATTTTTTATCCAGCGAAATTCAATATTTTTCTCTGTGGATTAGTGAAGTTAGAATTTCCCAACTTCACAAGCAACACTCGCAATATCTGCAACATAACCTGAGATATGCCTAAAAAGTAGGTAAATAATGGATGAAAAAATTACAAAACAAACTAAAATAAGGTGGTGGGGGAATGTTGTCGGCAACACTAGGTGGTTCTTTGAAGTTGGCTTAAATCAGTCAGTAGCTAGCGGTGCATGAAATTTGTGGAATTCGAATAAACGTATTCATAGCAACCCAATGCGTTTTGCACAGCATCAACCTACTGTTTGTTTGTAAGTAAATGGACAACAATTCGAACAACTTCCATAATAATTTTTTTGGTATTGTTTAGTATTTGTGGCCTCTGGACTGTTTTTTTTTTTAATAATTTCAATTGTAATTTAACCTACACAAAAAACTTAATATATTCATGTTTCTTATTTTTTCTATATCCGATTATTTACATTTACATAAACTTTAACAACATTATTAAAGAAATCGCTCCTATTGAAACTTATTAATCAATAAATAGATTACCCTGGTTTGATTATGAGTAAACGGTAAGCTAAAGAGAGATAGAGCATATGTTGTCTTTATACTTTAGTCAGCCATTCATGAAAATAATGTATATTGAATAAATTACAAAAAAAATCAGAAATGAAGTAGTAAATTTGTTAAAACAAAAAAAGACGAAATATTATTATGATTTTATTGATAGAAATAAAAATGATCCAAAATCAATGTGGCAAGTACTAAAAAAATATATAAATAATAGTGAAATGCTAGTATTAACTGCATACAATTTGAACTCAATGATCAGTTGACTCTGGTATGGGATAATAAACATTTAGCCAAAAACTTTAATAATTATTTCATTGATAGTAGACCAAATAATTCTAAGTATCGATATAATTGAATGGAATAACACTAATTGTCATTTATATGCTGAGATATCTAAATTTAAACTATTAAATATGGGTCAACTTATCGAATTGAACAATTCCTTACTTAATAAATTTGATATAAATGATGTTTTAAATTCAAAAATACTAAGAGAAACTATTGGTTCGGTTGGTCATGTTATGTTAAATTTTATTAACACTTCTTTAACATATGGTACATTTCTAAGTCAATTAAAAACTAGAACTGGTCATCCTGTTCCGAAAATAAGTAACACAATAACCCCTTTGTGAACAATTTTTGGAATTGGCTGTTTATAACCAATTGCTAGCACATTTTGAAGGCAATGGTATTCTAATAGACAATCAATCAGTTTAAGTTAAATACAAAAAAAGTTTGGGTCCATTGGACCCCCTTTCAGCTGGTCATTTTGCTCATCACGTCTCTTCTGGTGGTACCACATTCACCAAATTTAATGTGTCACCTAAAATGTTGTTGACAATCCTAACTGCCAAATTTGGGAAGTCTCCCATTAGTATTTTTTGAGTTATCGCGGATACACAACACACACATCCACACAGACACACACACACGCACCGACAGACATCATTCGGAAAATAGTCAGAATGAACTCAGGAGGGCTCAAAATGTATAAATCAATCAATATCCCGAGGTCGAAAAAATCACGTTTACTATACTTCCTTATATTAGGTATAAGAAAGTAATATCCAAGCTACAAGTATTTCAAAATAGAGGAATGAGAATAATTTTAAAATGTAACAGATATACACCAATTTTACATATGTTGTCATCTTTGCAGTGGTTATCAGTTTCTAATCATTTATTTTTTGGTAGCATGATTTTCATTTTTAAAGTATTATATAATTTACATCCTGCATATTTTAATGAATTTATAGTGTAGAATAGCGAAATTCATAAATATTTCACTAGTAATAGAAACAATTTGCATTTAAATCGAACTAATACTAATATGAGTATGAACACGTTATTTTTAAGGGCATCAACCAATTTAATAAACCTTCCCTTGATAATAAAATCTAGTCATTCACTCTATATATTTAAGAGGAGACTATTAGAATACATAAATAATTTGTAATATGTTATATTTCTATAAAATTCTATTTAAATTATATTTGTTATTTAGTGTTAGAAACACATGTAGGCGATTATATGTATGTGTATATATGTGTAGATATATGTGAATGTGTGTATATACTTGTGCTTATTGTATGCTCTACATTGTAATATTTTTCCACTACTACTACTATGTTGTAAAATTGT
>JANEYF010000821.1:0-34248 GCA_029963845.1 Rhamnusium bicolor
TCGGTGATTTCAAATAAAGCTAAGTTATTGAAACTACTACTACTATTATCTATAGCAAGCGGTTACTGACTCTAGAGTAACTTGTGCTTAAGGCGGTATTACGACAGGCGGTCAGTGCAGCAGGTATATCAAGTAAAGTCAAATTATGGAAACTACTACTATTGGTATCTATAGTAAGCGATTAATGACTCTAGAGTTTGCGAAGTTACGCCAGACGGTGCACGTGGTTACGGTGGATACTACGGCTGGATGTCTGTCCAGGGACAGGTGGGGTTAATGAGACTTTCTAATCTGGGGTGTACTATATCTTTAGATTAGACCCTTATGTCTCTTATTAGAGTTTATTGTCTATGTGTATCGGACAGAACGGATAATACATTACTGCCCGGGCACTTCGTGAGTTTCTATCCAAAATCGAGACCTTAAAACTTCACTCCTGCCGCTTCGCGTTTACCTGGTGAAGTTCTATTCAAAATTGCGACCTTTAAACCTCACTGGTACTAATTAAGCTGTCACTGAAATGGAATTCAATCGAAAATCGAGGCCTTAGTATTCCATCATTGAGTTAAATAATGAAAACCGAGTATTCTCGATGCCCATTGTTGATAGATAACCCGAGTTTACTAATGAGTCGCGAAAATTGTCCGAATAAACCTCGCCGATCGCATCAGCAGACCTTCGTATATAATTGACAATTTACGGAAAGAATAATTCTTAGGAGGTATTCGGATACAATCGATAATTGACGTTAATAATTCTTAGCAGGTATTCGGTTACAATTACGGAAATAGGCATACAATCGGTAAATTATGTATACCACACGTTGTAAAAAGTTTAGTCCTAGTCGTGTTTGTGCATGTGATTATTTGTACTTCACTCATCAAATTGAAAGGTTCACATAAAAATTTGCTGAATTTCGAAATTTTTGAGCAACTAAATCGATTTTCAAAAACTTTTAATGTACTTTTACCTAATTTTCAGCTTTTGTAAATAGAGATTTCATAAGAATAGTGCTGAAAAGTTAGTTTCTTACTTTCTTATACTTAATATAAGGAAGTATCGTAATCGTGATTTTTTTCGACTTAAAAATTTTGATTGATATATACGTTTTGAACACTCTTGAATCCATTCTAACTATTTTCCGAATGATATTTGTCGGTTCGTGTATGTGTGTGTGTGTGCGTGTGTGCGTGCGTGTGTGCGTGCATGTGTGCGTGCGTGTGTGGGTGAGTGTGTGGGTACGTGTGTGGGTACGTGTGTGGGCACGTGTGTGGGTGCGTGTGTGGTTTGCGTGCGTGCGTGCGTGTGTGCGTGCGTGCATACGCGCATGCGTGCTTTTGCGTGTGCATATGCGTGTTCGTGTGCGTGTGCGTATGCGTGTGTGTGTGTGTGTGTGTGTGTTGAATAGACGAGCATTGGAAGTTTCCATTAGCCACAGAACAATTAAATTTTGAAACGTTAATAATTATTGCAGCTTTCCTCAGGAAGGCTACAATTGCATCGTAAATTTTCTTACAACTAGAAAGAAGATTTATTTCTAATAAAAAACGTGAGGTATGAAAATAATTCTGGTATGTGTTACATTCTCCATCTGAATTTGCCCATGGCCTCAATTAGTGTACCAAATTTATTCATGATAAATTATTTAAAAATAAAAGCGTTGGCCACCCTGTTAGCCAATTAGGCAAAATGTCCAATAATTATCAATTAAAGAAAATAAAACAAATACTGACACGGCAGGGACCTGCAGGCACGTAATCCAATGTTAATTGAATTGTAGACCACAGGAAAAAATGTGGTATACGCTAATGGCTAAAATAATTAATTATACATTACAAAATAATGTGTTTATTAATTTTACGCAGTTGCATTATGTTTATTTTGATAGATCAATTTACTCGCTTTATTAAAATCGAGCAGTAAGTATTGTATTTACTCGAAATCAAATTTTGCATAATATGCAAATTTAATTAATTTGCAAATGTAGTAAAGCCTGGGTGGTATTTTTTGTAGACATTAATGATTTTATGGGCGTTTTTATTCTGAAAACACCATCCAACACGTATAAGTTTATAGCTTATTTTACAATTACTATTATTCTGCTTCATTATTATATTATTGTTGGTAATGTTGGTACAATTTAAATAATATTGGGAACGACAGAACAGCTCAAGAGAAAATGATCATGAATACATATTCAGAAAATTCTAAAAGAACGCAGAAAAAGAAAGCTCGGTTAAAGATTGGAACTTAGAATCAAACTTTTGAAGATAAAAAAACCTTCTTGTTTATACAGGGTTATTCATTATAAATTACCCACATCTTATCATCGTTATTATTGTCTATAGAAAAAAAGTTTTAAATAAAAGTTGTGTGGTTATGACTGAATTTTGTTAAAATGCTTTCAAAAGTACTGAAATATACCGTACCTAGGTCATTTCATCTATTTCAAATTTTACCTATTTATTACCAAAATTAATTGCTTTATTATTTCTAAATTAATATCATTAAACGTTAATTATTATTGCATTACAAAGAACCAGAATATAGATCGTATTATATTAGAAATCTTAATAGGGTTAAATAATAGTTCATTTTAGAAGCAAAAGTGTGCGTTGGAACGCACAATTTTAGTCAGTTATCAATATGTTAATGTAAACATAGAAATTCCAATGCACTACGCATACGTGACTGCAGTCCTGTGTGTGGGAATCTGTTAGAAACGCATCAACATTTCAAGGGAAAATCGACTTTAAAGGTCGTGACGTCAGGGGATAAAATTTGTATAAAACGCGGGTCCCGGCAGGATTCGAGGTGATTGCTAGTCGATCATCCAGCTTGGAATTTATTCCGAGTTAGCCTTTACGGTTTTTATCAGCTCAAGATTAATTTCTCTGAGTTAGCTGGAGGATTTATCCTTACAGTTTACAACAAGGTGATTGCTAGTCGATCATCCAGCTTGGAAGTAATTCCGAGTTAGCCTTTACGGTTTTTATCAGCTCAAGATTAATTTCTTTGAGTTAGCTGGAGGATTTATCCTTTACAGTTTACCACGAGGGAAGACACGGTGCATTTATTTTTCAAAGTCCATGAAGTGCAACTATTCCGGTATGCACAACACGGGGCGACGGATTGAAGAAATAGGGGGAGACGATGTGAACGAATCACTAGGTAAAGGTTAGGCTATCTAACAGGGTTTTAGTATATTAGTTTATTCCAAATTCTAAATGATTAAAGTAATTTTTCATAAGTTTAAATATCGTAAAATAATATGTTTAGTTGAATCTCTGAAAATTAGAGTTCTATAAGATTAAATACGACTTTATGTTTTGGTTCTCTGGCAAAGGTAAATAAACTTACGTATTGTGGTACCAAGAAAACATTTTAGCAGATAGGAAAGTTATTTAGGGTCACTTTTCAGTTTTAATTATTTTATTCATTTTAACTTAACTCGCTGTGATTGTGGGATTTCAATTCACTGGGGGCGGGTTTGCTAAATAAAATATGTGCAATCGGTTATTCGGTCAATAACCTGTACTTTAAAATAGGTCAGCTGTCTATTATCGACACCATACTTTGAGTCCGTCCCCGACCACCCTTCGGCGTTGTTTGTTGTGGTCATTTTGTGTTATCGCACACTTGGACCGATGCAAGCCACACCGTGGAGGGGCCGGCTACTTTAATTTACAAGGATTTCGGCCGTCAGTTCATAACTGCGCTGTACTTGTTATTACGTATAATCAATTGATTAAGGTATTACTCTAGATTGTTGGGGTTGCCTGTTTCTTGACTGTTTAATTACTACCGATTGGTAGAGAGCACTTCGCCAGATTTGGGTGATGTTCTAGTAAAAAAAACTTCGAAGCAGTTGGGTTACATGTGCGATTCTAGGAATAATCAATTAATTAAGGTATTACTCTAGATTTGTTGGGGTTGCCTGTTTCTTGACTGTTTAATTACTACCGATTGGTAGAGAGCACTTCGCCTGATTTGGGTGATGTTCTAGAAAAAAAAAAAAGAAAACTTCGAAACAGTTGGGTTACATGTGTGATTCTAAGAAACCTCGAGGCTGCCATGTTCGCGAGTCATGCAGGGAAATTTCCCGTACAGCAGGTATGAATTTATGCTGACTACAGACTCCGACAGTCAAATATAGACGGACATTTCTGTCACTTAACATTGTTTGTTTTGCACATGTTTTATATTGGCGAGTCCGGCACAGGTATTGATGTAATTACATCACAGCATTGCTTTGTGTCTCTTCAGGACCTAAATAAGTTTTCAGGCTATTTGCCACATCAATTATTATATTCGACGATAAAACAGTGGTTATTTTTCCACTAGCTTTGTATTTTCACTATCAGGCGATTGCCACATCAATTATTATGTTCGACCATAAAACAGTGGTTATTTTCCACTAACTTGTATTTCATTATCAGATGATTGCCACGACAGTTGTTAATTACTGCAACATATCAGAGAATTTCTCGCAACAATAAATGTATAAAACATATATTTGTTTTCTTCTTACATATTTTCAAAACGTTACCTAACATATACAGGGTGAGATTAGCCTCACTCGACTTAACAAACTCAGTGCTCTAAAATAAACAGCAATACCATAAAATCAATAATAAAAACAGTTTTCTCAACAAGGCAATAGTGGCTTGGTCTCACAAACAATAGTGCATAAAAGATTCCTCCTAAGATGGAATAATTACTAGGAAACTATGAGAGTTTTCTAAAGGTATAAGTATCAAGTGTTAAATTTAATTCACAAAGTAACAAATAGCTGGTATTATCAAACTTTATATAAAAGAACCTGAGTAAACCATAAATGGGGTAGAACATAAAATGGGGAATAATCATTTGAGGTTACTACACACACAACGTAATTTGGGTCCTAATTTATAGAAAACAAGACGATCATGTAAATGGCCAAGAGTATTGTTTGTCTTTCCCTAAAAAGAAGGATAAAATAATACACACAAAATACAACAACAAAATAAAGAAGAGGGGGGTTGGGGTATATTCAGTACAATAGCGTGCAGATGTCAGGGGATACAAAAAAAATAATATGTTTTTTAAAATGGGATACCCTGTATATTATTAAATTTTTAGAATGATCCTTTGTTCCTGATTTCAAAAATATACCATGTTTTACCCCTACCATATACCGTTTTTGAGTTATTAAACGTCGAATATCTTACCTTACCTTTTAAAAATACTTTTATTATTACGAAGGATATCGTTAAGAAATGATTAATGGCGAAAAAATGATAATTTATGAATCATTATTTCTGATTAATAAAAAAAATAGCACAGTTCCAATAAAAAAATTTCCATAGGACCCCTACGGAAATGAAAATGAAAATTAAATTCCGTTTTTTGAAAAAAAAACCTAAAAATACTGGTACCTATCAGTAATTCAAACAACTATTTTCTAATATACAGACAAGTCTACAACCTTACTAATAATTTCCGTAGCCTACTTAATAATTTTCTTACATCACATTCATCTGATGCGGCCATTTTGAAAAAATTAAAAAAAATTTTCGTATCTCACTTATATTTTGAAATTTTTAAAATCTGAAAAAACAGTTGCACTTAGAAATTTATGCTTAATAAGAAACCATCAAAAAAATATAATCATTCCATTTAAGAAAAAAAAGTTGATGTCACTTCCGGTTCAACTGAAAGCGATATTTTCATTCCTGTTAGTCTAAAAGTAGCCCATTATTGTCTAATTTATGTGTACCAAAAATCAAATTTTTAAATTCAAAAACAACGAAAATATTGGGGGCGTCCATTGACTCGTGGCCACCCGGTATACCTATAATTTTTTTTTTTATAATTTCGACTAAACATACATTATTTTGAGAAGCCTTAAGACGAGCTAACACTGTTGATTACTTTGTAACAAAATTTTATTGAGTAATAAGGATAAGCTTTGAGTGAAGCCTCTATAGAGATTTTAAACTTCTATGCGATAAAAAAACCTTTTTTTTCATGTATAAAACGTTTTTTTACAAGCTTACGTTTTAAAAGAACCCCGGTGCTAATTGATTGTTTCAGGGCGTGCAACAGCCCAAAATAAATTAATCGTCTGTTGGTTTTTGAAATTAATTTGACGTACTAATTAATGTCCAGGGTTACACATAAATATAAACCGACTGAATGCATAATATAAATAAGGCGGCGTTTATAAAATTCTCAGAAATATTGCTTTAATAATATACCGTTAAAGAAAGTTATTCGCCTACAATTTTAATTTATACAAGCATGCGAAAAAAGAATTTTAATAATAATGATATATGTCTGAGAGACTTAATATTTATTTCTATATTATGCTTAAAAATGAACTTGTCGACATACCAATTGCTTATAGGTAATAAATTTTTTGTCTAATATGTCAACGAATTATTGGTATTATGATAAACGAAATGTAAAAAAGAACATAAAATGAACTATGAGAAGTAATATTTGAGTAAGTATATAGAGCATGTCACAATTAAAATTTCCTACCCCTGCAACCCTGTAAATATAAGTTGTTTTGAAAAATGTAAAAACAGATGAATTATTGATTTGAGGAGGTCGAATTTTGGTATGAAATTTGAATTTATAACTACTTATTGTTGACAGCCATCCCCTCAAGAATTCAACTTCTTAATTCAAGAGTGCAAAAAGTTTTAATCTCTATCGTTTTTTTTCGAGAAAATTGATTTGGAATATTAACTTGGGATGGAAATTTTATAAAAGAATCATCATTGGAGCACGTATCTCGGATGACATTTCCAGAGAGGGATTCTGAATTACACGATACTAATAATGTAATATAATATAGTGATTTCTCCATGTCATCATCATTATTGGTAAACTATTATATTATCAGCTATAAATCATAGAAAGGCACTTCTCTATTACTTTTGTAAAGTTGCATTTAAAAACATAAGGCACTAACCGTTATTGCTACACAAGCTCAAACATCGTTAAATACAAATATTTTATTTTATAAATCACAGTGAAAATCCATGTGAAAGTTTATTGAGATATTTCCGTTTCTTAGCAGATAAAAAAAGATCCCTGACCCTCGAGACATTCGCAAGATAATTAGTTATATTATACAGGATGATTCGCAAGCAATGTGCCATCGCCTAGTGGCAGATAGAGCACTTCAATGCAAGTCTAGATCTACAAGGAAAACATTTTTTGACTACTGGTTAAGAAGATACAGGGTGTTTTATGCATTTGGTCTGAAAATTCAAAGAGCTATTCTCTGCAACGGATTGGATGTAATCGAATGAAATTTACCAGTAACATTCTTCACTTGGGACTTATCAGAATGGTCTACTGGTTTTGAAAAATCCAGGCTTCCCTCCTCGTTTTTGACCAAAATGTATGAAAATTTCAGACAAGAAGGCATCAGAATAGCGAATCAATGTTGATTGCACACCTAAACTGTTTCGGTAAAAAAAATCACAAAACAATTTGGCGCATCACAACTAACACTTTGATCAGGCATTAATTATGGAACAGGTTGATAGAGTCTATTCAAATGCTCAAATCCATATCTCTTCTGAGACACAGCAAAAAGCATACCTAGCAAGAAAAAGACAGGGTCGTATTTGTGAAATTTTGAAGGTATACAAAAAAGATAAAATCTGAATGGATTATGGTATAATCTACATAGAAAAAGCATGCACACATAAACGTGATAACTCTTTTAATATACAATAGGTAATTTTTCACAAACTTAACATCATAATAAGAATAACATCATAATTTAACATCATAATATTAGATACGGCTGGATTTTTTTGGATGTGGTAAGGATGTAAGCATTCCGCTTTTAATGCCCTCCATACACAGATTTGCGGAACACCTAGGGCGTATGCTATTTTATTGCATGTCGAAGGATTTTGCTCTGCAATCTCCACAATGTTTTCTTCGGCCTGTCTAACTGCTCGTTCTACATTTCCGTGAGTTCCAGGCAACCTTCCATCTTCCCGAGAGAACTGGAAAATTCTGATTAATGTGTGGCGCGACGGTACTTGTCGATCAAGAGATCCTCGCTGATATTCCCTAACGACAGTCCTTGCATTGCCATCGCAAAACAGACGCACATAAATGATATTAGCAAATTCATCATTAGTAAACTGATTAGGAATCATTGAAACACGAAGATATCGCGGAACAATTAGAACACCAAATAGACAAAATAATAATGTCAATGTACTGACAAATACATAGGTTACTATTCTTTTGAATTTCAAAATAAAACTGTGTATATATTTGTCTTATAGTATTGTTTTTGCTTCTTCCTATCGAATAGGTAGAAAGGTTTTTTTGCTATGTTTTTTTGCTATGTCTCAGAAGGGATATGGATCTGAAGCATTTGAATAGAATCTATTAAACCGTTCTACAATTAATGCTTATCAAAGTGTTAATTGTGTTGCACTAAATTGTTTTGTGATTTTTTTGCCGAAAGGGTTTAGGTGTGCCGTCAAAATTGATTCGCTATTCTGATATCACTTTTTCTGAAATTTCCGAATTCGTTAATAATTTTTCAGATATTCGATAGAAAAATGTACTTTGTTGGCAAAAACGAGGAGGGCAGATTTTTACCGAGTCCGGGCCTGGATTTTTCAAAACCAAGTAGGCCATTCAGACAAGTCTCAAGTGAGGAATGTTACTGGTAAATTTCATTGGATTACGTCCAATCCGTTGCAGAGAATAACTGCTTGAATTGTCAGACCAGACGCATAAAACACACTGTACCTTCTTAACCAGTGGTCAAAAACTTTTTTCCTTATAGATCTAAACTTGCCTAGAAGTGCTCTATCTGCCGTCAGGCTATGGCACATTGCTTGCGAATTACTCTATATATTATTTCTTGTGCACTGACTTAATGTTTATATCAAAATTTAACAAAGTGCAATGTAAAGTAATGTATCGCAAATATGCAAATATTGCAAATCCTAAATACTATTTTTCCTATCTTCGATCTAAATCCTTATAGTAAGGAGCTGTTGACCAAAGAATTCGTATGCGTGGACATTGTGGACAAAATATTAAAAGTTTTGTCAGCAGTACTATCTACCATAGTACCTGAGATATTTAGTATTTTGTATTGAAAATGAGTGATTAAGTTTAAAAAAATTCAATATTTCGAACCCTATTGTAGATAGAGGGATCGAACTGAGATATTTAACATTTTATACTGAAAATTAATGTTGAAAGAAGTCAAATTTGATTATCTCATCCTATTGCATATTACTGTAACTTGTTTTATTCAATTCGCTGGGAAAAATCCTGCGGGGTAGTGTGTTCTAGGGGGAAAATCAACACTTTATCTCTCATAGATTTAACATTTTATCATTTTGAGATGATTATGGTATAGCATTTATAATATATGATGATATCGTCCGACTTCACTCAATTTTTTCGATGCTCCTCGTCGATTGAACAATCTTCAGAATTCGCTCACTTTTTGCAATGCCTTATATTTTTAGACATTCGTATGGGTAACCTTTGTGAGCAAAAACCAATTCGATATGTCATCGGGCCTAAGAGATTTGAGGAATCCGTGAAAACATATTTTACCCTTGTTCACCCCCTTAGGAGTCGAATTTCGAATAATCCATTTTTTTATTTTTATTTATTTATTTATTTATTTATTTATTTATTTATTTAATCACTTAATCTGTTATAAAACAAATGTGAACGTCATGAACCCGCGCACAGACTACAACTAAGTGGTAACAATATCATATAAAAGGAATAAAAGTTAAAATTGTATAAAGTCATATAAAAAACAGTATAAAATATTGCAATAAAATATAGGACAAAAAACTACAAATTAAAATTCATTGAATGAGTAAACACATTTTTCAATTAAATACTTTTTAAGACTAGATCTGAATTTATTAAAGTTGTCGATGCTTCTAATTGCAAGTGGCAGTTTATTATAAAAGCCAATACCAGAATAATGAGGAGACTTTTCCAAAAAAGTTGTATTGTGATGCGGCATGGAAAGTAGGTCATCATGGCGAGTATTGTAGTTATGATAACTGACATTAGTTTTGAATAGGTTAGTGTTACGTTTAACATATTTTAACAATGAAAAAATATAGATAGAAGGCACTGATAAAATTTTGTGATTTTTAAAAGAGTTCTTAAAAGAGGTTGTAAAATTAAGATCAAAAATCAATCTTATAATACGTTTTTGGCAAGCAAGGATCCGTTGTAAATTACTGGCTCATCCCCAAACTATAATATTATAAGAAATATGACAATATGCCATTGAATAAAACAGATTTGATAATGCAGTGTGGTCTAATGAATCCTTGAGCTTTCGGATGCAATAATATGCTTTGTTAAGTTTTTTACAAACCTCAACAATTTGAATATCCCAGCTTAGTTTCGAGTCTATTAAGACGCCTACAAATTTAACGCTTTGGCTAAAAGACATGATAATATCACTAAAATTTAGAATATTAACAGGTAGTGATTTTCTCTGTGAAAAGTAAACACAAACAGTTTTATTCATATTTAAAATTAGGTGCTTACGTCATGGAGCGAATTTAATGTTGCCAGGTCCAGGAGTTTGGGCTGGGCGTAAGACACGTTGGCAAATTTAGTGTTAGTGACATTGGCAATTTCCTCAGTAAATCCAGCGCTGTCTGATTAAGACAATTGTAACAATATCGACAGTGATTCACCCACCACTATGTATAATCTCCTTCAGTTAAATCAGCAATAAACCACAAAAATAAATAATAATTTTTATAATTTCGTATTACCTTTCTATACCACTAATGTTTAATTGATTGAGTTAGTAACTTAGACTGGACTACAAAATAAAATATCAATACCTATTAATTTTATGTAGTTCTAAGTGTCCATTGACTTAATCATTAAATTCATTTACCTATGGAATTGGGAAGTACTGAATCACAATTTTTCTAAAAGTTCTTGTTATCTTGTTCTTGTTGGAATAGACTTAGAAATATATAAAAAATCTTAAAATATTTGAAAATAGAGGGGGTTCAATTAGTAAACCAACCCTGTACAAAAGGGATCATTTATTAATTTTGAAATCAGCAAAATATTCCATTTGGGTAAAAAAGAATTAATCAAAAACGACGTAAGTATAAATTTAGTTGTAGTATGTACCAAATATACCTTTCTACATATGTATTTACTTAGTACCAAATGTGTATTTAAAAATTGACAATCTCTGTATTGATTGTATTTATGTATACTTGATTCATTCTTCGTTCAATAAAGAATTTTCAACAATTTCTCAATTATGTATTACCTAACTTACCTAACTAACCTAACACACCTATCGCTAATTAATTAATTGTTTCAATGGTTATCTGCTTCCTTTCTATGGTAACAGGATTTTCCACCCCAATTTCAATTTCCTATAGTATTTAATAAATAATATCATTTGAGTATGTGACAGGAGTTAAGTATTAGTAGGGAAGTGTAGATGCAGGACTTTTTGAATTTTCCGCTCAATTTGAATTTTACATTGCTGCGAATTTCCTGAGATTTGAATCTCCCGTTAATTTGAATTTTCTGTCGGTGGTGCAGATCCCTAGTCACTGTCTGGTCCACCCGGTGTAAAATTTGAACTTCCCGCCAATTTGAATTTCCTGCCGGTAATGTAGATCTCCTACTTAACGAGTGGCACCATATTGGTGACGTCACTGTCTGGCTCAGGTGCCCTAGTACCTACTACTATACTTAAACCAAAAATATACGTTCACTACGTACTCGTTATAATATACCAGATGATTAAAATTCACGTGATCAATCGATACTTTTTTTAACTTATGATTTTTTCGATCATTTATGAAGACCCGTTAGAATAAAATGATTTTGCATAGTTCTGTCAGTTGGTACATCTCGTTAAGATATTTCTTTAAAACAGGAGTATTTTGGGTTTATTTGTGAACTTTATTAATTATCCTGGGACATTCCAGAGTGGAAGATTTTATCGTCATCATAGGATACATTTATTTAATCTGAAATAATAACACTAAAAAGATTTATTTTTTATTTGTAAGCGGTTTGAAAACCTTAAGTCTATGATGGCAAAGAGTCTACACGATCGGAACAAAACACACATTTTTGAGAAATAAGAGTCTTTACATATATGTACAGTGCATATCCCTATATATAGAAAATACTCAACAATTACAAAACTGCACTGCAGACGCAACAAAATAAGTAAATCAATTTTAAATCAGTTAGTCAGAATACATCGACAAGCAATTTGCAAGGTTAACCATGCAATATGACTTTTGTTCGAGTACTGTTAACTTTATCGTTACGAATCACTCTTTTTCCAATTCTTCCAATGACAGTTCAATAAGTTTTTATTTGATTATCGGACAGATAAACAGCATCTGAAATGATGTTGAAAGATTTATCGTTTTTATTGTTTGATGGCGTACTCAGCAGGTTAACATCAATAACCAATAAATATTATATTTATACAAGAGAAGCTGAAATTATTTATTACGTTTTGTTTACGTAATTATGTCTAATTAGTATTAATTATGCATTCGAGATAGATAAAAACATATTCATTAGCTACATGCACAGGGTTATTCATTATAAATTACCCACCCCTTATCATCGTTATTATGCCTATAGAAAAAAAGTTTTAAATAAAAGTTGTGTGGTTATAACTGAATTTTATTAAAATGCTATCAAAAGTACAGTAGCGTGCAGATTTCAGAGGATATAAAAAAACAGTATTTTTTTTTAAATGGGATACCCTGTATAGGTATTATTAAATTTTTTGGAATGATCCTTTGTTCCTAATTTCAAAAATATACCATATGTTACCCCTACCATATGGGGATGAGGTATGGACATCCATTTATTTTCCGATATTCGATCAGTGAAGTTAAGCAGCACTGATCGAGTCCGCAATTGTATGGATGAACAAAAGCTCATCCAACAGTCGGTAGGCTGTCAACTGACAATCCCGAGAAGGCCGCTAGCCTGATGCATGCGAAAGAGGCGAGCCCGGGTGGAGGGTCGAGAGACCTACCCGGGGAGGTTTGCAACTCTGCTAGCAGTGCAGGCGGGCAGGCCAGGCGGTGGGTTAGTTGACAGTCAGCGAACAAAACGTGGTTCCGGAGTCACGCTAAACTGTAGGTCCCTAGGTAATAAATATAGTTTAAAAAAAACTAAAAAACACGCTTTAAACCACATCAAACTAAAAAGTGAAAAATAATTATTAATATAAACTGAAAACAATAATGAACGAAAAATACTAGTATTGTGAAAAAAGCGTGGGTTGCTCGATATACGAAAAATATGGCACAAAGCGCCCCACGCTTTTTCACAATAATACTAGTATGTGCCGTTCGTTATTGTTTTCAGTTTATATTAATAATGATTTTACACTTTTTTAGTTTGATGTGCTATGAAAGCGTGTTTTGTAGTTTTTTTAAACTATATTTATATTACTTATTGATGCTGATATTATAACATATTACGATCCAACGGATATTTCTGAAAAAAATATTTTTTATTTCAGCCATGAGATTTGAACTCACGCCCGGGGAGTCCATCGTTTAGCGTCGCAGCTAAGACTTGCCCGCTCGGCCAACGACCGAACTGCGAATCACGGAATATACTTACAATATTAAGCCTCTTGCTCTCACGCAGAGGACACGTGAGGAAAGGACTGGCGATCCTGATCAGGATAATGATATAAACTTATCAAATTATTGTATTGTTACCGGTTCTTCGTAAGTGTAAAAGTTTCAATTAAATCTCTCCGTTTAAAGTGGGTCAAAATCGAGTCCAATGAGTCGGTTACAAACAAACAAACAAACAAACAAACAAACAAACAAACAAACAAACAAACAAACAAACATACAAATGAAGCTAATAAAAAGCGTGTTAGAAAGGCCCATTGCGGCCTACTTGCCTAGTAAAATAAGTAGCTATTACTACTACTACCCCTACCATATACCGTTTTTGGAGTTATTGAACGTAGATTATCTTGGTTAAACTAGTTACTGTAAGTATGGAAAAGTTAACATTATTAAAGTGGAGCTATGGAAATGACAACTATTATGTTTGATAAGTGACATTTCTTTAATGAAGTAATCAAATGGTTAATTTACATAATATAATTACTTGCCTCGTTGAAATTGAGACTATGGAGAATATAAAAGTGTCAACACGTTTTTACTTTGAACGTTTTTTCGCGACTTACCGTAGACTCAACGGTATGTATATTCTTCTCCATTACATTTACAATTAATGATAGATAAGGATGGCAACACTTCCTCCTATTACCGTTTATCAAACGGGAAGTCGCGAAAAAACGCTCTAGAGTAAACAAGGTAAATTTTACGAGAGAGAGAGAGTGCGAAAACGCGCAAACTGATAGATAAACAAAGACAAACATATAATATGTAACAACTATCATCGTTGCGCCCGGCTTCTTAGTGTCAGTATTTAAAATTACGTTTACGTGAACGCTCTGGCGAGAAGGAAGATAGTCGGATTACATAGTGGTTCTTGAATAAACTTAAACTTTTATCTACTTAAAATTGGTTTAATTAATTTTAAATTTTCCCTGACTTTTTTTAAATATTTATAAATTCCCTGCCTTTTCCCTGATTCCAGACTTAAAATCTAATTCCCTGACTTTTCCAGGTTTTCCCTGTTTTCCAGAAAGTATACACCCTGAGCTAACCAAACTGGGATTTGTATCTCACAATACCTTGGGAAGTTAAAAACTTCAACTAAATTAAGTATCATTAAAAGTTACGTTAAGTGAAAAATGCTATTTCGAAATAAACTGGGTACCCACAGCTTTGATAATAATAAAAGTGAAATAGATATTCAATATATTTTAAAAATTATTTTTCACTAAAGTTAGTAATCTTAAAGAAAACAGAATTTACAACAATATCTGTACTGAAGCAGACAAGTAAGAAAGATAAAGTACGCCGTATTTGCTAAATATAAAACCATGATTTTAACCGAAACGTAACACAATAAAGTTTATTCATATTGTATGATTCTTTCCACATTAAGCGAATATTTAATACTATTTCAAAATTACGTTATGCATAGCGTTTAAAATAATTAAGAAAAATAATACTTTGGTATAAGTTCGACTCATTTCAGTTCGAGTAACCAGAAGCCGCAGTAAGCAGTTATCTGTTAGAACCTGAAGATGGCAGATCAGATTCTGCCGAAACGTCGTTCGAACAACCACGGTCCCTCTCGGGGCCCTATCACCCTACGGGAGTATAGAAAACGAATTTAACAATATATATATATATATATATATATATATATTATATATATATATATATATATATATATATATATATATATATATATATATATACATCTATATACATATATATATATATAATATATATATATATATATATATATATATATATATATATATATATATATATATATATATATATAACAGAATGAGTTAAACGTGGGTATATTTACATTACAGTAAAAAAAAAACAATGAATTATCGGGTAACGCCCGCAAAAGAAAAAATTTGCACGGTGGAAAATGCAAAAATTGCAAATGGCAGAAAGATGCAAACCGTGGACACGTGTTTCTGGCTAATTGGTATCTTTTTGAGATTTTGTCCATCATTTTAACTAGCTACACCGTGCTGATGAAGCCAATTAGTCAGAAACACGTGTCCACGGTTTGCATCTTTCTCATTTTGAATTTTGCATTTTCTACCGTGCAATTTTTTTCCTTTTTGCGGGCGTTACCCAATAATTTTATTGTTTATATATATATATATATATATATATATATATATATATATATGTATATATATATATATATATATATATATATATATATATATATATATATATATATATATATATATATATATATATATATATATATATATATATATATATATATATATATATATATATATATATATATATATATATATATATATATATATATATATATATATATATATATATATATATATACTATATATTGTAAATTGGTACGCTAAAGATTGAAGTTGTAGTTGGTCATGGAAAGCGACTGGGTGCCGCCGAACCGGCGCCAACTAGCCTAGCGGACAGCGGCTGAGCCCCCTCCAGCTAACTATGATATTAACTTTGCAAATTCACTTTCCACTAAGCTTTACTTATTGGTCGTCAACAACTACTACATATATTTTCATTGGAGGTCCTACTTAGACAATTAATTTGGTGGGATTTGTAAAATACATAAACAAATTGTCACGTTTCTTTGCTTATACTGCATGAATAATTGATTATCACGCCTATTAGTTACACTTCTAGCTAACACAATTTTAAAATTGATTTCTTTCAGAAAAAATAGTTGGTGTCCAAAGAAGTTCATTATTAATTCAACTTCGGTTGTAACAACATATTATTCTACACAAAAAATATATCGAGTTTTATTTTAGTCAGAACTACAACTAATTGTGGCATAGGTCGACTATTATAAAGCTCGTCTGGGAATACTGCCAACTAAAAGGTAAAAACAAAAAAGGGATAAAATATGCTTCCAAAAAATGAGTGTATTATGAATGATAAGTGTCCAACAAAAAACATGTAAGTCAAATTTAAATTAAAACATACAAAGTGTTTTTGATATACATGCATATATTCAAATCTGTAGGTCCTTATGAAAAGGTGAAACAAACCCCGCATTTGAAATTCAAATATTCAAAATAATAATAATAATGATTTCGGCGCTAGGATTGCTATTTACTGAATTTTGAATGTTGCCAAGTCTGCATGAAATCATGAAAAATAAATTCAACTCTTTGCTTCACTTCACTACAAACAAAGTTGACACTTGTAATGATAAGTTAAAGATTTTAATAAAAGAAAGGCATCATATTTGTTGAATTAGTGTTCGAAAAATTCGCCATTGTAACAGTTTAACATAATCAAAAAATCCAACACTAAAAAGTTAAAGCACAAAAATTTTCCTACAATAACATGATTTTACTTAGATACGCACCACTTACACAGTCTAGTAAATACTGACATAATGAGACGTAAATTGTATGGCTACGACCAGTACTAGTTATGAATTAGTGGAAACTATGACAAATACCACAGGCGTTGATAATGTTATACGTGTTAGGTGTGCGGTGGACTGTTAGTATAATTAGTACACGACTGTATTTTACAGAACGTTTTATTAACGAAAATATAATGTCAGCATTTGATATGTAGAATGAAACTGCCTCTAAATCGTATCGTAGTCTATAAAAACCGTTACAAAGTACAAAAAAAAATAAATAAATAAAACAGTGACGTTTGAAAAATATTAGAAAGCGAAAACTTTATGAACAAAATAATAAATTAGATTTTATTGTCAAACTCAGTCAGTGTCGTCGCAGAAAAATCGGGGGACTTAAAGTAAGGTTGAGCCCAAAAATTAGGACCCTGTAGAGCCTGTAGTTTCAAATGTTAATAACGTTGTTTCATCAGTACTGTTAAAAGTATTATCGGTTCTGAATTTGAATTAATTGTCCTTAAAACTGTATAAGAAAAATTAAAAAAACTAAAAAAGCTTTAGCACCCTGTATCTCAAAAACCTAGACGTTTAGGACATACGTTTATATGAACGTTTTGTCTTAACATCGTACGAAGAATTACCGCTTAAAGTTTGTACACGTACTTAATTAACTACCATGTATATTTCCTCAAACTGATGACTATAATTAGCAAATTTCTAGGATAATATCGAGTCTAATTAAATTTCATATCACTCAAATGTCAAATTAGCAGCGTTTTCAATTATCATACTTTGGTGGTCTTATATATCATAATTTTATTGTCGTTTTAATTATAACATTTCAAATAGCTTTTAATTAAGTTTTAATTTTAAATATACTTATGTATGTAACGATGTTCTAAACATACGCAATAACCTTAATTAGGGCGCGCTAAATTTCGTCATTTCTATCTTTGCTATTTCATTAAATATTAATACACAATGAAATTTATTACGATTTTATTACATTACATAGGTATTTCATACATACAGAAATATGAAAGAATGTGACCTATTCTCATGATTTTGATTAATTGATATGAATTATATTTATATATCATGTTTTAATTTAGTGCAATTATTACATTCTATTGTTTATCTGTTTTTTTAGTAAATATAGTATAAAACAGAACCG
The DNA here is from genome assembly GCA_029963845.1 of Rhamnusium bicolor. Lineage (NCBI taxonomy): Eukaryota > Metazoa > Arthropoda > Insecta > Coleoptera > Cerambycidae > Rhamnusium > Rhamnusium bicolor. Next base: position 18,227 of record JANEYF010000821.1, read on the forward strand.
ATACTGTACTATTTATCATTTGTATTATATAATAGTTCTTGTAGGTAGACTATGATACGATTTAGACGCAGTTTCATTCTAAATTTCAAACAAAATGGTTGATATTATATTTTCGTTCATAAAACGTTGTGTAAAATACAGTCACGTACTAATTGTACTAAGAGAACCCCACACACCTAACATCGAAGTGGTGAGGAAAAATGACCCATTAAGAGGGCTAATCGAATCAGTGTTTGTAAGGTAATTTTTCAAAATTTATTTCTTCCATACGGTTTGGTCAAATTACACCAAATTTGGGGGATCAGTAGTTGAAAGTGTACTAGAGGGTACATGTATAGCTATTTTAATTAATTTTTCACTTTATGTAGGGAAAATTGGAAATATATGTAAGTGAACTTTGAACGTGATTAGCTCCTGAATTACATATCAATCGGTAAAATTCGAGTAAAACTCATACATGTCTTCTAGAATGAATCTTTAAAATTATGCTCAGCAAGTTTCAGACTTTTATTCCGTACCATTTGGTTGAAATGAATTTTCTAAATAAGTATCTTTTGTCACTACAAATGGAGCAAGGAATCGGGAATCGCACCTCAATGAAGTCGGTGAATAGAACGTCCAGTGAAGGTATAGTCCAGAGCAAAATTATTCAGCGGCGCATGTATAAAAACTTTCTAGAGAGTGACACAGCTATCCGAAGCTTTTTCCCGACTAGGCCCCTAAAATAAAAAGAAAAAACATGCCAGTTCTAGTGATAGTTCTAGTTATAGCCCTAGTGCAAGTTCGGATACGTCTCCAGCAGCAAACAAACAGTTTCGCCCATTGTGGTGGTATTTACATTCAGTTACGCCCTTTCCGTTGGTATTTACACACAATTACACTCATTGTGGTGATATTTACATACAGTTACGACCATTATCGTGGTATTTATATACAGTTACACCCGCTGTGGTGGTATTAACATACAGTTACACCACCTATGGTGATATTTACATACACTGTGTTATTAGTTACGCTAAAGTCACGCGATGACTTTAAAGTTATGCTTGAACGATGGTATTTATGGGCTAGTAGTAACAGTGTCTCATTTCATTTCTAAAACCATCTAGAGATGATTAAAACTTTTAATCATCTCCTGATGATGCCCACTTGGTTAGCGAAACGCGCGTCGAGTGCAGTATATAGTGTTTTGGTGTTTCGTCAATGTTATCTTCACATCAAAGTATCCAACCCATTCCAGGATTAACAACTATATAATATTTATTTTATTCAATTTACTCCGGCATCCCAGTGGCTGTTATATTATACAGGATGTATAAAAATTTATACTATTTTAATAAGATTGCGATATATGCTACTTAGATTTTCTATATCTGTTTGATAATTTACTGTTTTTTTGTTGTTTTGTATTTCGGACATTTCCAAAAACATACGTTTTTTGGTATTTCTTTCTTTATGCAATATGGTTGTATTCGGAAAGTTAAAATTGTGTAAATTATTCACGGCGTGTTCAGTTAATGCTGTGCTGCATGAATTAGGAGTTGCTATGGAATTTCTAATTTATGTTGATTTATACGTTTATTTAAATATTATTGGGTTTATCCAATGTAACACCTATCGCAATTTGCGTAATCAATTTTATAAATTACATGGATTTGATTTAATTTCTCTATTGGATCGTTTAGTTTTGGATATAATTTATTTTTTATGCTATTATCATTTATGTGTGCTAATTGTATATTATATTTACCTAATTCTTTCTGAACTTTTTCTGATACTTGTGGTATGTATGGTGCAGATATATATATTTTGTCTTTATTTGGATTGTTTTGATTTTTGCCCTGGTTTGTGTTGTTAAATATGAGTCCTAAGCAGTTAGATTGTAAATCCATGTCAACTGGATTTTTGTTGTTTTTGTTATTTATTATATGTATTCTCTTTTGAATATACTTATTCATAAAAGGTGGCGGGTAAAAGTTATTTAAGAGAATGTTTTTGATTTTAATTATGTTTTCTTTTAGAAACAGTTTATCTGATTGTAAAAAATGACCCTGTCCACGAGGCTGTTTATGACGCTAATTTTATATTTACTACTAGTTTTTGATTGGAAGATGGTATGTCGTCCCGAACTGATACTTTTTTGATACCAATTGGTTTTAATTCTACTGGCAGATCTAATTAGAGTCAGGTCTAAGAAGTTTGTTTAATTTTCATTTTCTGTTTCAAATTGTATTTTATTTTCCTGTGTTGTTCATTGAATTTCTGTAATATGTACTGTATTTCATTTTTATTAACACATAGTAGACATCGTCTACGTATCGTTTATAAAATGCAATTTTATTTGAAAGTGTCGGTATCAGTTGGTTTTCTAGATATTCTAGAGTTAAATTTTCACACACGTTGTTTCGTGGATACTGTTAAAGTTTGTACGAAGTCAATTGAAATCGTATAAAAACTAAAAGCCTGCAAAAACCGTCGGTATCTCTTTATTGTACATGGGCGGAGGTAAATAGAAATGCTTATCATAAGAAAATGTTATACTTGTTTGAAAATTGTATTAATTTTTATTATTTTTTGTTTATTAGATAGGCTATTTTTGTTCATTTCGCCAATAAAATATTTTTGAAATATTATATCAGTTTTAGATATAAAGTCTAAATATTTAAATTTATTGGGTTTAGTTTTAAAGTTAACCCATACTATACTGAAATATGTTATTGCTCGGCAAGGACCAATGAGAAGGTATGAACATATCCTTGCCAGGATGAGGGAATGGGATAGGTTAGATTAGCGAGGGGCAAGGCTGTTATATAGTAAAAATAAAAATGGAAGTTTCTTCTAAAATAAAAATAAAAATGTAAGTTTCTTAACCAAGGAAAAGAATTAGTACAACAAAAATAAATATTTGTTTAGATAAAACATAAATAAAAACAAAATTAAATATGTCTAGAATAAAGTAACTTAAATTAAAATTTCTTGTCAACTAAATAAAATATATTCCAAGAAATGTAACAATAAAAAGTAAACTTCATACTTAATATAATATCTAAATATTTTGTTCTGAAAATATGTATATTAAAAAGTTAAAGGCTAAAAGTTGACGCGTCCGAATCTTCCTTTCTGAAGAGGAATCATTAACCGGTTGAATTATAATCGGCGCAATGGGGGTAGTGTTGGATATTGATTTTCTTTATTAATTACATGCTGAAAGCAACTTTTCCATAAATCAGTATTGTCGAGGTCATTTGTCACTTTTCTTACACGATCAATTACTACCGCGCTTAACGTTGGAGAGTCATTACATTTCGCAAACGATCTTTTAAAGTTGCCCAAACCATCTCGATAGGATTAAATATGCAATAGTACGGAGGTAAGCGCAAAAGTGTATGACCGTGTATATTGGATAAGTTATCAATAACATATTCCTTTTTGAAATTCTGTTCTTTTATTCTTTTCAGTAATTCGCGCTTTATTGGAACTTTTACAGGAATTTCCATATTTTTTTCTCTCATGAATTTTAAAATGTCTTCCTTTCTTGTACTGATGTTTGGTATTTTATTTAATATTCGCGAGTGATAAGAAGCATTATCTAATACAATTACCGATTTAGGCGGAAAATTTGTAAAAGCTGTTCTGAAAACCATTTATACATATTATAAATTATACGCCGTATTACATTTTGGTAGCATCATCAATATTTTTTAATTTCATATTTTTCCTTTTCCTATTTGTACCGTGATATATAACATCTCCTTTTTTAATTACACTATAAATTGTTGATTTTGATATTTGAGTTAATTCGTTAATACGTTCTATTATTTCTTTCTCACATTTTTCACGATTTTCGCTTTTTAAACGTTCATATATATTTAAAATAATGCGTTGACTTTGTACGTGTAAATCTTTATTTTGAAACTCTAAATTTATTTCGGCTTCTTCGACAATAACAGGTATTGAGACATAAAAAAGAAAACCACTATTTCACTCAAGAATTATATTTCTGTTAATTAATTTTATAAAAGTCGATTTAAAACATTATTTTGGCGATAGCTAATAACATCAACTGCCTGACTTATTCCCCTGTTGGAATTTGCCGAGGCGCCTACGTGACTACTCATTTAGTTAAAATAATATAATATTTACAAAGATATCTTAAACATAGTATCATATAAATAAACATATATTTCAAGATATCTTAAACATAGTATCCATATTACTAGCCGCTATTTAAGCAACAACAATGTATATGTATATTTCTGCACTGCACTGGACCAATGTTATAAAGAACTAGGTTACATCATCGAGTCCACGTTGACTACTGACTGATATAACTCAAACAGCCACCGACCAACCAGACTGACGAATATCCTGATCCCAGCCAATCGTCGCCCATCATCCTCAAACCAAGGCCAATCCCGGCACATCTCACAAATCCACGTTGATTGCTGAGAAACGATTTAACGAGTTTTTTTATACTAGTGGGCCTGTCCGTTTTATTATCTTTAAACACGTGCAGTCATAGATGGTTCATTCAGGCTGATTACATTGCCAGTCTCGGACTCGCTTGCACAATTTCAACTACCATTCGATTCTCGATACCATTGCTAAATACATAGGACAAAATATCAAGTTAAGTGCGCACAGTCCTGTGCTTTAAAACTGACCAATTTTAATTGACTTCGTATAAACTTTAAAAGTATTATACGTATGTGCTGTATTTGAATAAATTATTCTTAGAACAAAGCATACTTTTATTGTATGCCAAATAACTAAAGCGTACAAAATAATGAAAAACATCAGAGACATAGACAGAGAGACAGAACGAAAAGTTTAAGAATAAAATAATAAATTAGATTTTATTCTGAAAAAAATCGGAAAAAAAAATCGGAGGGGTGTAAAGGGAGGATGACCTCAAGAAAATTAGGACCCTGCAGCTTGTTTCAAAAGTTAATAACATTGTTTCGTAGGTACTTTTAAAAAATATTATACGTGCTAAATTTGAATTATAATTTATAACAAAAATTTCCAAATTGAGATTCTGACCAAGAAACTACTTTTTCTTAGTGATATAACTGATATATTTAGATAAAGAGGCATATTTCAATTACAATAATAGTTTAATTTTATATCACCTACGCTACAGGACCACCTACATATATATATATATTGTAAACCTGTACTTATCTAACATGCCAGAAAGTCATTCATAAAATCACATTGTGATATATATTGTTCATTACGAATTCATTCTTCACTTTACAATAGTAACTAAGGCTTGGGTTGATATTCATATATGTTTATAAAGAATAAATAATAGTATTTCAATAAGTTAGAATTTTTTAAAACTTCCTTCTTCGATAGATTTATGGTTTTAGTCAATGCAATAGCTACGCATTCATTTATTTATTTGAATTTTTCTCCAATTTTATTTCACATATAGTTTATTAGAACGTGTTAAAACTAGTGTATACGTTTAAAAATTCTATAGCATAACATTCTATAAATTCAATAAACGTCAAGAGCTTATTACCGCTATTAACAATTAGTATTTTAATCTTCAAAATGTATTTATTTGACTGTAAAAAAATAATTATTTAACATATCATTCTCGGTGAAATAAATAAAGCATCTAATATAAAAAAGCATAAAATAATCCAAATAAATTATACAACCGCAAATGTAGAAGCAAAAACTCTTTGAAAAAACATTTACACACCATCATTCCCCTTGATATTGCTATGCGTCAAAGCCGGGAATCGAGCGTAGGAGCACATTAGAGAATGGCTCGTCGGACTTGCCACCTAATGCGCTATAACCAACTGTATATAAATACCTGATTCTGATATAAACTGACATCGAATATGGAATTGCCATCTCAACAATGCGAACGGCAACACCCTGTTTGACTATGTCAATAATAACGATGTGTCCCTGGAGTTCCCGAATATTCCAACGCATTTTCTAGACAACGGGACTACAGCGTCTACCCTCGATATAGTTCTCAACAAGGGCGTCATCACCTCCACGCTGCCGGTAGTGCTAGAGGAGGTCACGTCCGACCACAATCCGATTATAATAAATCTACGTGGTATGTCGAGGGAAGACGCCGCGATTGAGGTTACATCCTATAAAAATGCCAAGTGGCCGGCTTCTTGCCACTTTCTCAATGACCGGCTTGAAATAAATAGCAATATAAACCATGCTGGTAACTTGTAAAATACCGTGGACGAATTCACCGGTATACTTCAAGAGGTCAAACGGGGTGTTACCGAAATGATAACTATAGGCCCGAATAAAGAACAACTCCACGACGCGGTCAGACAAATGATACACGACAAAAACCGGCTGAGTCGGCTTTGACAATGAAACAGAGATGTGGCAGTCAAGTCGAAGATGAACAGGCTGCAAACGTCGATTTGGAACTCCATCAACAATGAATAGAATTTGAAATGTGGTGAAAAATTACATTCGCTTAATCTTCAAGACAGTTCGTTGTGAAACATGTAGAAGCATCTTAAAAATACAAGGCAGGTCATTCCAGCCTTGTTGCAAAACAACGCAAACGAACGCCAAATGACGTATATACGAGACGGGCAAAAATGCCAACCATTTAGCTGACTAATTTGAATCCATACACAACCAAAATTACCCAAATAATGCCGATCACAACCGCATCGAAAATGCAATTTCCCAAATATATAGTCATGGAGTCCAAATTCCTATGATTCTACAGCAAATTTTAGCAACCATGACCACACCAGCCCAGCTAATAAACCTGATCAAGACGCTCGCAAACAAAAAAGTGCCGGTATCGATCTTAACATTCTGCCGAGAAAGGCAACTTACGCATATCAGGCATTCTGCGTCTGTAACACTGGCCTAGCCAGTGGAAGGGTGCGGTGGTGTGCCCTATTTTGAAACCGAACAAAAATCAGAAAACGGCCGCAAGTACCTCCCGATATCTCTGCTATCGATGGTATCGAAGCTGGTGGAAAATGTCGTTTTGAAACGGCTAAATACCGCCCAGGGCGAGCTTGAAATCGACGATGAATTTCAGTTCGGATTCAAGAAGGGCGCAGAACGACTCAGTAGATCGTCAGGATTGTTAACGATATCAAGCGACAGTACATTCTCGATAAGAGCACCGCCATGGTACTTCTGCATATCGAGAAGACTTTCGATACCGTCTGGTCACGCGGCATCATTTTATAAACTGCACGGGTATGACTTTCCGAGCCACTTAACGCAACTGATACACTCTTGCTTGCACAGCCGAAATCTGCAAGTGGGAGTGAACAAAACCCTCTCTACATTGAGGGACATTAGAGCAGGTGTACCGCAGGTGTCGGTTCTCGCTCCAAAATTATGCAATATATACGTGTCCGACTTTTCGTAGTTCCCAAACAACAAGCTTGCGATGTACGCCGACGATACCGCCATGTACTGCCACAGACATCATGCTCAGGCCGCTGGGCAGTTTCTAAAGGCGCACATGGTACGGGCGTCAGAATACTATGCCAAGTGGATGGAGGGTGAAGGTGAAAGTCGCAAAAAGGAGGCTACTGTTTTTACTAGAAAATTTACGAATAATAAAATTATTACACCATTTCGATGGGAGGCAGCTAAATTGAGATGAAACAGGACGTAAAATATTTAGGCATAGCTTTGGATAAAGAACTCTATTTTGGTGAACATGTAAACGAGACGACACGTAAAGTCTATTTTCTGTCCAGGAGTCTATACTAGGAATAGCAGGCTAAACAGGGATAACAAAAAATTGATATATACGATGATAGTGAGACCTGCCTTAACGTATGCAGAGCCGACCTGGTGTTCCGCGAGCGTGACGACGTTACACAAATTGCAAGTTTTAGAAAATAAATTTCTACCCCTCATGAGTAACTCAACCCGATATACCCCCTTAAGAAAATTACGCCAACTTTGCAACGACATAGTGGACTATATCGCAACAATTCTGTGAATTAAAACTCTCCGCTAAATTCACTAACTGTCAACATCACTCAAATAATGGAGCATAACGCGTCTTTTCGCATTAGACACAAACTGCCATACCAGACATTACCAATATTTCGACAACCTCTACACCTTTCCTACAGGGAGGACATGCCCTACTGTAAATAGGGTAACAAATTCAAAATTTTCACCTTTTTCTTCTTTTCTTTTTGTCCCTTTTTGTTGTAATAAATTCCTTCCAAAATTTTTTTTCCAAATTTATGAGAACCATCAGTAATTTGAGGCACATTATCATATACACAAATATTTTCTACGTAAAAATAAGCGGATACTAGATATTCCCGCTCCCCATTTCAGTGTTGTTTCGACGCGAACTTTTATTCTCAGCAATTTGGCTCGTCGTAACAAACGCTAAATTCCAAATTAGTTTAACCTAATGTTTGTAAGCTCGGACAGGCCCCTCTCCGCCTGACCTAATAATTGCCACGCGATGCTTCCAAACACAAGGATGTTAGGGCGACAACAGACCGGGTGCGGGTGTCCGGCGAGGGACATATACACCTTGTTATTTTCTATTAATTTTGAATAAAATTGTCTTGAATTTGATTTTGACTGGGACATCAAGAAAAATTGGTATATTTTTAATTAAAATTTTTTTATTGTATACAAAATGTTTAAAATTGTTTCTTGGTGTGCGATGAGAATTTGTATACAAACATGAACAAAGAATAAGCGATTATAAAATGAAATTTCTTTATTTAATAACGAACATTACCTCGCCAAACTCTAACTACACTCCCAAGTCTACGTTGGATGCCTTCAATTACGTGTTGGATGGTCTCTTGAGGAATGTTATCCCGCTCTTCCTGTAGTGCATCCCTAAGTTGCTGCAGTGTTAACAACTACCCACGACGTTGCCTGATCCATCTTTCCAGCATATCCCAGACGCGTTCTATGGGATTTAGGTCAGGACTACGGGCCGGCCAGTCTAGGGCTTCAATACCGACATTATGGAGTTCTGGCCATGTGCAGATGAGCATTATCGTACATTTAAAGAAAATGTTCACCAAAAATCCCACAAAAACCACCACATGCTCTTTCAAAATGTTATCAATGTACCGTTTAGCCATTAAAGCACATCCATCTATGAACACAAACTCTTTGCGAGTCGCGTATGATATGCCAGCCCTCACCAATACAGACCCATCACCAAAGCTCACCCTATCACAAAGATTTCATTGCGCGTATCTTTCTCCGCGTCTTCTCCACACTCTATCTTGTCCATCTGGAGACCTCATGCGCTCTTATTGCAGTTCATTCCTTACTTGAATGGTAGTCATATGTCGATCTCGTGGGATAGAAATCACGGTGAAAAAGATCATCGCGAGGAGTTGTGCTTCGATTTCCTCCAGATCCCGGCCTTCTGCAGTATTCGCCGGTTTATTGAAAGCGAACAACTGCCCTGTGGACACTGGATCGTGGAAAGCCCAATCTTTCTGGAAATTTCGTAGATGGTAAAGCTGGCATCAATTAAAATATTAGCTCTAGCAGAATCTTCCGAAGATAAGGGCATTTTCGAGAATTATCAACATTTAAATCAATCGGTAGATTTCAAGCCAGTACGAATAATTTCTCATAGTGATTCGTCAGTTTTTAAAATAATAAGAAGAAAAATTTTAAAGAAAATGGACAAAAAAAGCTGCAAGAATTCAAAACAAATAATTAACATATTACGTATTTTGTGTATAGTGAGAAAAATTTTAGTCAAAAATTTACAAATTTTTATTTTCCCATTTTTGTGCCGGTCAATGCATATCAAAAAAAAGACGAAAAAATGTTTAATTTTAGGACAATATGCAATAACTCAATTTTCGAATTATTGGATAATTATAACCAGAAATTTCAGAAAAATTTAAAAATACCCATTCGTTAATCAAATTCAAAATCTGGTACGGCAACGTATGATAATATTTTATTTTGACGTGATATTACACGAAATTGTATGTATAACCACGACATACACAATTTTATCCTATTAATAAACAGATTACAAAAATATTATCACTTAAATTAAGTACTAATTTCGAACCATAAGCCACATAAATGTGAGTTTTTATGAAAGGCGGACCACCGAATAAGAAGATAAATTATTAGCACTTAGTCTAAGTCACCGTAATACCCTGATCGTTTTGTCAAAACAACAAATTATGACACCTCCATTTTCTTTGAACCATGATCCCGTCATTAGGAAAAATTAGTATTTTTAACAAACATGTAGTTACAACACACTCCGATAATAAATTTACTTATTTACATAAGGGCATTTTTCATCCTTTACTTGATTTTGGCGGGGCTCCAATAAATTAAATAATAAATTTGATACCATACCTGCAAATTATTCACAGGTTTTTTATAAGGCCTTGGCCTCCTGAGGTCATAAAAATAAATAAAGAAAATTATTTATATTTAGTATTGAAAGCTTTCTCATTCTAAGTGTTCCTTACTGTGACAAGTGATATATTGTGTTTGAAAAAAATATGATTAGCAATAAATATCTGTAATTAGATTTTATATTATATAATTGATTGCTTCACATACTGAAGGGAGAAAAAAACTCACATATATGCAATTCTTTCATTATATTCCAGCACTTCCAATAAGAATTTGATAAAGTTTCTGATTCCTTTAATATTGTGTTGGATTTTTGTTTGAAAAGATCACGCATTGTTAATAGTGCCTTAACTATAGCCAAATACCAAATATAGTATGAAATAAAAACAAGGAAAGTTAGTTCAGTATGTTTAATACAAACGTTGGAACTGTCGTTTATTTTGGAAACAGAAACCAAGTGACCAGGATTCGTTTCCATAAAGATTTTAACAGTAAAACGACTTTGACACAGGAAAATAGCAAAATAGTGGAATCCAAACATTGGTGCCATAGAATAGAATAGAATAGAATAGAATAGAAATTTATTTCCCAATTTAGATACATATTATGTACATTTGGTACGTCCAAAAAAATAGTGAACAGGTTGTATATATTGCAATTAATTTATATTATGTCACATTTTAAACCTTAATCACTATATATAAATATAAACTTAATCAATAGTATATATATATATATATATATATATATATATATATATATATATATATATATATATACATGTATATATATACATATATATATATATATATATATATATATATATATATATATATATATATATATATATATATATATATATATATATATATATATATATATATATATATATATATATATATATATATATATATATATATATATATATATACATATATATATATATATATATATATATATATATATATATATATATATATATATATATATATATATATATATATATATATATATATATATATATATATATATATATACATAAAAAAGATACACCTATTTTAAACTATTAATAAACTCATTACACTATAAAAGCATTTGCCACTAGCATTTTCCTAATTTTTCTTTTGAATAAGGGTAAATTCAATTCTTTAGTTGCTTTAGGAATGCTGTTAAATAAAATAATACAATTATAGTGCAATGAATTTTGAAAGATTGCTGTTTTATGTACTGGAACCAGCAACAGATCTCGATGTCTGGTATTATATTCGTGATTATTTGCTGAGGAGGAGAAAGGATACAAATTTATTTTAGCCAATAATAGGAATTTATATGATATAAATGCAAGGAACAGTCAAAATATTGTTCTCTTTAAATACATCTTTACAGCTATGTCTATAATTTAAGTTAAAAATTAATCGTAGTAATCTTTTCTGGCAGATAAAAACGCGTTACAGCTAACTCGATCTCCCCCAGGTTAATATATTTAATGACAAGTGTGAATACGCTAAGGCATAGTACACACCTAGAAGACCTTTTTGGGTGATTGTATCTTTTAATTGTAAGATGGCGAAGTAAGTTTTATTAAGCAATTTACAGATATGGTCAGTGTGTATTTCCCACGTTAAGTTGCTGTCAATATAGGTGCCAAGGAATTTTGTAGAGTTACTAAAACTTATGTTTTCTGTTATAGTTACCGGTCTTCTAAGATTAAAATTAATGAAAACAGTTTTTTCACTATTTAGAATAAGTTTATTCCTCTGACACCAGGCATGTACGTCATCCAACGTCACATAAATCTTATGAAAGAGTTCATCCTGAGTAACAGCCGAGACAATGGTGTCATCAGCGTATTGAGGTGTTGCAACAAGTGGTCTAATGCAAGTCTGGAAAAAGCGGCGGATAACCGAGCCAACACCCGGTGGGACGGTGCCCAGCGGGGCCGCTAAAAAAAGGTTGAAATTCTCAGAGAATTTTTATGAAGGAGGCTAAATCTTAGTAACTTTATATTAAGGTGTTTTCTTGACAAAGCTAATTAGAATTTTGTACATTTTTCGCTTAAAATTGATATATGTAACTATAAAGCATCATTCAATTTATTTAAATCATGACATTGTATTACGAACATGGCCCAATTTCATTAGGAACCGATTATTCCATTATTTCTCATGTGATAAAGTATTCGATCAACTTATGTAACACCCAGGGAACACAACTGAATCAAAGTCCCCTAGGAAATGGACATACTGGAGCGCGAGACTTGGTCTAATGATCAAGATATGGTAGACAATGTTTTTATATTCTAGTTTCTGCTTAAAACTACCAAATATCTAACTTCATCGACTGTAATGTAATGGTTTTTAATGATTTTTGATTTTGCTTAAGAGAACGATGATTGTACAAGTGTGAGGCATTATCAAGGAGAATGTTCAGTTTTCTTCGGCTAATATGATATGGTTTGGGATTTGGGAAACCAAGTTGTCGTGGAAGGGAGGCTCTGTTACGGTTTTGGACTTTTTTAAAGTTTTGAAAAATTCAAAACAAGATTCTACAACACATCATCAAGGCATTCCTAACATAAATAACGAAAAAAGTTGGTTCTGCATCTGATTGTGTATTTTCCAAAATTATCGTGATTAGAACTTCTAAGCACGACAACTTTCGCCATTTGCGTCATATGGAGTGTTAGCTGCAGTTTTGCAAAATTTCATACTTTCTGACAACCCTAAGAGAAAATGTGACATTTAAATCAAGCAAATTGTAATACATCAGAGTATCCAAATAAATATTCTCAGTCTGAATAATTTGACTAGTTTAATTGTCTGTCTATAGATAAAGGAAAAAAGCCACAATTATTTCCGAGATTATTTCTAAATGATAATTTGTGTATAATCCTAGAAAATTGACAATCAACTAGTTTATTTGCATACATTAAAAAAGTCAGTGTAAATGTCCAATAAATTTGTAATCCTCGAAACTGTCTAGTATTACTATATTCTTTACCGGTAATTTACCTGTGAATAATTCATGTTGGCATAGCAGATACGGACGTTAGGGTGACAGATATGAACATGATTTAAGACCATTTCATCACCGAGTCGTGACAAGCAATGCGTTGCAATTTGCTTAGTCTAAGTTTATTATAACTAAACTAAGTAACTTTAAAGGTTCTAAATGTCAAAAACACACTAGCTTACAATAGATAAACCCTAAGCATGAATGACATAAAAAGTTATAGCTTTAAACTGAATATCCGTGATAGCTAAAACAATATATAAGCGTCATAAATACTTACAAGGCTTTGAGAAATTTATTTACTTTTTATTTATTATCACTTTCTCTGACATGCGCACATGGAAACAACCTGAGGAATCTGCTAAAAAATTACTGTAAACTACAAGTGTAAAATATTTCAGCTGATATATTGTATTTAATAATAGTATTCATACTAATATTATTATTTTACTTTTTGGGACATACTACCACATGAATAATTCTTAGTTATCTAAAAAATATAGTTAGTTACCCAGTACGTTACTGGAAAAATAAACCTCTGCGCTTGTGACTTTACGTCAAAAGATTAGTCAGAGGGTGTTTTTTGACAATTAATATCGGACACAAAAATAATTATATAATTCTCTAACGTTTCGGAAAACGAATATATTTCCTTTTTAAAGTTATTTATCTAGAGTGGAATGGAAAAATAATATTATCTGAAAAAAAATTTTTTTTTTGTTAATTATTATTTACTAACTTTTACAAATCTTATCACAGATAAGTATAACATATATCCTTTTAAACAATTATTTTCCCGGCTATTTGACAAAACGCTGAAACTTGGATTACAAAAAAGATAATATGCACATTATGTTCAATACAATTAACTCAATAATGTTATTTTTAATTTCAACTATTCTGTCCAGTAAAACCAAAAATAAATAAAACACAAGGTACTTACCAGTTAACACTCACTTTAAAAAACTTTAAAATATCTACCGACACGTGTTTCTGCTTGCCTAGCGTCATCAGGGTAGCCAGGACATTTAAAGAATCCACAGTAAGAAACCTTGTAAACCCCAATGTAATAAACATTAATGGCTTCAGAGAACAGAATAATTGAAATTATATAGTGGAAATACCCCTTCGGGGCAATGAAATAATTTAAATACAAATTAAGTTCCTCTTCTTGGTAAAAGTTAAAATATAGAGTGGAATGAAAAAATAATATTATCTGAAAAAAAAATTTTTTTTTTGTTAATTATTATTTACTAACTTTTACAAATCTTATCACAGATAAGTATAACATATATCCTTTTAAACAATTATTTTCCCGGCTATTTGCCAAAACGCTGAAACTTGGATTACAAAAAAGATAATATGCACATTATGTTCAATACAATTAACTCAATAATGTTATTTTTAATTTCAACTATTCTGTCCAGTAAAACCAAAAATAAATAAAACACAAGGTACTTACCAGTTAACACTCACTTTAAAAAACTTTAAAATATCTACCGACACGTGTTTCTGCTTGCCTAGCGTCATCAGGGTAGCCAGGACATTTAAAGAATCCACAGTAAGAAACCTTGTAAACCCCAATGTAATAAACATTAATGGCTTCAGAGAACAAGAATAATTGAAATTATATAGTGGAAATACCCCTTCGGGGCAATGAAATAATTTAAATACAAATTAAGTTCCTCTTCTTGGTAAAAGTTAAAATATAGAGTGGAATGAAAAAATAATATTATCTGAAAAAAAAAATTTTTTTTTGTTAATTATTATTTACTAACTTTTACAAATCTTATCACAGATAAGTATAACATATATCCTTTTAAACAATTATTTTCCAGCTATTTGCCAAAACGCTGAAACTTGGATTACAAAAAAGATAATATGCACATTATGTTCAATACAATTAACTCAATAATGTTATTTTTAATTTCAACTATTCTGTCCAGTAAAACCAAAAATAAATAAAACACAAGGTACTTACCAGTTAACACTCACTTTAAAAAACTTTTTAAAATATCTACCGACACGTTTCTTCTTGCCTAGCGTCATCAGGGGACTATTTAAAGAATCCACAGTAAGAAAACTTGTAAACCCCATTTATTGGGGAGGCAAGCAGAAACACGTGTCGGTAGATATTTTAAAGTTTTTGAAGTGAGTGTTAGACCTGGTAAGTACCTTGTGTTTTATTTATTTTTGGTTTTACTGGACAGAATAGTTGAAATTAAAAATAACATTATTGATCAATTGTATTGAACTAATGTGCATATTATCTTTTTGTAATCCAAGTTTCAGCGTTTTGGCAAATAGCCGGAAAAATAATTGTTTAAAAGGATATATGTTATACTCATCTGTGATAAGATTTGTAAAAGTTAGTAACTTTTACCAAGAAGAGGAACTTAATTTGTTTTTAAGTTATTTATCTTTTTAAGAATATGCATGTCAAGCTTGAAACTTGACACATATATTCTTTGTTATGTAATATTCATAGATACTTACATAGAGCTGTTGATACTTAAAAAATTGTGCAATATTAATATTGTTATTTTAACATCGGTAAACACGTTGTATCACAATCTGCAGAGGAATGGGATAAACATTTTTTCTTCATTCAATAATATTATTGCCGATTCCTTAATCTTTCTTTC
>JANEYF010000822.1:0-95878 GCA_029963845.1 Rhamnusium bicolor
CTCATCATATTTCACTTTTTGCATTCTGCTACTCAAATAGTTACTTAAGAGGCTAATCAAACCAGTGTTTGTAAGGTAATTTTTTAAAATTTATTTCTTCCATACGGTTTGGTCAAATTACACCATTTGAGATCAGTAGTTGAAAGTGTACTAGAGGGTACATGTATATATATTTAATTAAATTTCACTTTATGTAGGGAAAATTTATACTGTAAATATAAGTGAAATTTGAACGTGATTGGCTCCTGAATTATCATATCAATCGGTAAAATTCGAGGTGAAATTCATACATGTCTTCTAGAATGAATCTTCATAATTATGCTCAGCAAGTTTCAAACTCTTATTCGGTACTATTTGGTTAAAATTAATTTTCTAAATAAGTATCTTTGTCACTACAAATGCAGCAAAGTGTTACCTCTATCGGGAATCGCACCTCAATGAAGTCGGTGAATAAAACGTCCAGTGAAGGTATAGTCAAGAGAAAAAGTATTCAGCAGCGCATGTGTATAAAAACTTCTCTAGAGAGTGACAGCTATCCGAAGCTTTTCCCGACTAGGCCCCTTAAGCACATATGTATAGCTATATCTAGTCATACAAAAACTAATAAGTTGTGGTTCTGTAAGACACTATTTTTTAGTATTGAAAAAATGTTTTTATCAGTATTGAATCCGAGCTAAAATTGCTTCAGTTTTAACGCTTTGCTTTTTTTGGAGACATCATTGACAATGCCTTGAGTTCGAAGACATACGAATTTTTAAAAATTTAGTGGGTTTGAAAGGGATACAATCATAAGGTTATGAGAATCCGGTATTTCTTTTCAGAAAATTGCAGATAACCCTATCTGTAAATACATCAACAGTGATGCGACGTTGGAATGTGTGGGATGAAGAACAGAAGCATAAAAGTAAAAATTTATTGTACTAAAATATATAGGTACTTACATATAAGATACCCAAAATGTAACACCAAATATTTATATAGGAAAACAAAGCACAAGTTGTTACAAAACTTCTCTGGATTTTTCTTTGGCGAAATCTTCAATAATATCGTCATTTTGTACTTGTACATATTTCGTTCTCAATGGTGGGTATGGCTAAATCTGATATCGCCGAATGATAATACTTTTAATAATTTAAGTTTTAAAAAAAGAATATTTAATGAACAAGTGGCAGATTTAGGGGGGGGCTTGGGTTTTATTTTATTCAATCTTAATAAATTAGGTAATGATTATTTTAATTCACCACAAATGAAAATTTAGTTTTACTATCTAAAAAGTTCAAATATTGCGGTCCAATGGTAGCATTGTTTAAGAAAACAGACAACTTAGCCACACCTAGAAAGAAGGAAAAATCGTTGACATTGCTGACGTTATTTATATCAAACAGAAAAATATGACATGCACATCATAAGTCCCCCGTTATGATGTGCATTATCAAAGATTTACTTTCAAATAATGAATTATATTCAACAATATAAAAAATACAATGCTCATGGATTTACATGATATATTAATGAACAAACTCGTCCGAAAAGTAAAATGTGTTTAGATCATTTTTCATAAAAAATTCACTACATAAAGATGATAATAATATAAAATCTTATATCTTTGAATATGATATCACAAATCATTAATCCCACTGCTATAAGTTTTCGAACCAATATGAATAAAGAAAGATATAATACAGCCACAAAAGAAAACATTAAAAATAAAAAAAAAATATAAATTATGCTAATCTCAAAGCGGATTTACGACAGAAAAAAATAGAAGATGATATATAACGTGAAAATAATATAGACCTAATGACAGATATATTTATCAAAAAACTCGTGATGTCTATAAAAATGAAAAAAATAAATTGTAAAAAAATTGCAAAATGATCCAAATAATATAAACCTATCAGCCACCCTTACAAAAAATACAAGATAAAGTAAACCGGTTGATACAAAAGGCGAAAAAAAAAAAAAAATTTTAACTCCATGATAAACAATAACAAAAACTCAACCAAGGCTATTTGGAAGTGTATAAATAATATTTGTAGTAAATTGGAACCCAAGAAAATTATATCTAAAATTAGATTAACAAGATAAAAATATTACAGAAAATAAAACAATAAATAGTAAAGGCATTTCTAACCAGCACTACAGCGACTTGGGAGAAACATATGCTTTGTCGAAAATAACATCGAAATAGAAAACACGATGTACCCGACAAATGAGGTAAAAGTCCAGAAAGTTATCACAAAGAACTAATATTAAAATTTCTTGGTCTTGATAACATTCGCATGAAATTATTAAAAGAAGTAGGGAAATAGAAATTGTCACTCCAATAACATATCTAATAAACAGATGTTACGAAACTGAATGCATCCCAAAATTGCTAAAAAGTTGGTCTCATTAAACCACTTGTAAACGTGAAGAGAAACTAGAAGTAATAAACTACAGGCCAATATCACTTTTTTCTATAATCGCTAAAATTATTGAAAAAATATTAAAATGCAGATTTCAAAAATTTTTAAATCGCCACAATATAATATTGGATCACCAATATGGTTTTAGAGAGAGAAAGTCAATTCAAGATGCATTTCATAAATTAACATCTGAGATATATAGAGCTTTAGACTCAAAAACACCTGCTTTATGTATCATCGTTGATCTATCTAAAGCTTTTGATATCGTGTCTCACCAAAAAACTTCTAAAAAAAAAAATAAAATGCTATGGAGTTCGGGGAAAAATGTATAACCTCATTAAGAGTTATTTAACTGATTGGAAACGGTATGTGGAGATTGACGGTACTATTAGTAGTGCTAGAACAATACCACTCGAGTTCCGCAAGGTACGGTATTGGGACCATTACTATTTACAATATATATAAACAGTTTACTATCTATAAACTCCACTGGTAAAATCTTGTTTCGCCGATGATACTGCTATTTTATACACAGGAAATAGTTGGAAAAATCTAAAAATAATAGCAGAGATTGACTTTAAAAAATACAAATATGGTTGCAGTACAACAAACTAACCTTAAATTGTGACAAAACTAAATATTTACTGTTCACCTTGTACACTAACACATTACCCAATATTGGCCCGCTAAAAATTGTTGAAGACATTCAAATACCAGAAGCTGAGTCGATAAAATACCTTGTAGACAGACATTTAAGGTGGGACCTACAAATAATGAGCATTATAAAAAAATGTCAGAGGATTTACTCACCAGATTTAAATTTTTTAAAGAATACTTAAACGAACCACAGTTAAAAAATTCTTTATTACTCATTGGTCCAGTCACAGCTTTCGTATGATATTGAAGGCTGGGGAGGCGTAATTTGGTAAAAATCGAACTTATCCTAGTGATAAGTTATATAAAGAAAACAAATTTCTAGATATTCGACAACTGTTTTGCTTAAATATGTTATTGATTATTAAAGAAAATAAAATAAACATAGAACCTATTTGTCACAATTATTATACAAAGAGGAAAACAACAGTCATATCATGCCCCGATGTGATAAAACCATAGGTCAACGAAACTGTAACTACTTAGGACTTCGTCTATATGAAATTTTACCAACAAATATTAAAACTATGGACAAATTTAAGAAATTCAAAAAAAAAGAAGTGAAAATATGGTTTCTAAATATAGTTAACCAGAGTTAACCAGAGTAATAATCTCAGCAAATAATAAAAATTATCCAAAATATGCCACAAATTAATATGTATTTGAAATTTCTACCTACCTAATTAAATAGCTAAAAACACTATAAAATTACACTTCAGCTTCTATTGATTCAGGTAACTGCTTTATTGATTTATTCTTTTATTTAATTTACTTGATATATTTCTAAAAGTCTTGTATATGTAAAATCACGCACAAGCAGCAATAATCTACTACTGTTCCTGTGATTATATCAGTTTTATTTATCTATTTTATCCATTTATATATTATATATTATATCTTATATGAAATTTATCATTAGCCAACGAAACGATCTACGAAGAGCATGGTGACTATTAAGAAATCTGAGTTAGGGTTGTTGGAAGTGACGATGTGAACTGATATGTACCTACTTAATCGGTTTTACATATGTGGCTGACTTTGCTAGCATTTTGCGTTTAGGTATATACAGGACACAGTGTGTAAAATATAGAAACACTCTGTATATTAACATTTTTCTAATAAGTTCACTTTTGTCAATTAAGGGATAATATCCCAATGCTGTAAGGCATACTCTGTGGAACAAGTCAGCAGTAAACGAATGCAAGTTTGCGGTAAAAGTGACAAATTAGCAGTAAGAACAGTATTTGCAACCTTAGGAATCCTGCAGGCATCCTGTAGCATTCCTGCCGTCTCCTAGGAGACGCGTCGGTTCTGAAATCCGGCCCTGCCGGGGATCGCCGTGAAATCGAGACACAAAATTGATTGGCCAGATTTCT
Organism: Rhamnusium bicolor; assembly: GCA_029963845.1. Lineage (NCBI taxonomy): Eukaryota > Metazoa > Arthropoda > Insecta > Coleoptera > Cerambycidae > Rhamnusium > Rhamnusium bicolor. Next base: position 4,439 of record JANEYF010000822.1, read on the forward strand.
TATTACAACATGATTGATTATAAACTGATAATAGCATTTCGACGCACGCGCTGTCGATAATCTCATTCTGTTTAGAGTGGCATGTATAGTCGCCTTCAACTCATAATAATTCTAGCTCGTTTATTTATAATTATTTGTTTCTCTGGGATTGGCAAACGCGCTCGAAGTGCCCGGAAAATTCTTCTGTTTGTCGTTGATAAGGCGCGTAATCGAAAACTCGAGGTGTACGTGCATTGTGTTTTAGTTGAAGATAGAATTTTAAAATGTGTGTCGATTCATGAATGATGAAGTGTGTTCTGATTTGCAGATGCCTTTCGAAAAATATCTTGCGCCTTTTTAAACCTAAGCAATATGTGTCAGATTGTTTTATTTGGGTTTGTGTGTTGGAAACATAAATTGAAACAAATATGTCAAGCATAAAGAAAGGATCTACAAGGCGTTCAGAGTAAGTAAAAATATGTATATTTTCGAAATTTATATTTTTTTAATTCGACCGGAAGGGCGGAAATAATTTTAGTTTGTTAATTCAAAAATTGCTTAATATGATGTTTTGAAAATAACTTATTTAGTTTTGGAGAAACGAAAAGAAATTTGTAAAAATGTAAGCGGATATAATGTAATCAGTAAATCGCAATATTAATTGCAATAAAAACACAAATTGATATAAATAATAATAACATTTTATATTAAGATAAATATAAATAAGACGCTTGTGAAATCGATTTATTCTTCTTGCCATTTTATAACATATTGCAGACAAAACAAAATGTTAGATACCCTTCTTGCTTAAAGACGCACGTATACATATTTCCTGTTACAAGGGCCTGCCTTATTCATAATCGTTTCCTTTAGTAAGAGTTAACTTAAAAGTTAGCGTTGTCTGTTATGTGTAGACTATGAACGACTTAATTATTTTGAAAGAAATGTTACTTCATGGAATAACTAAATATGTGATTTCCTAAATTCATTTAAACCCTACATGACTTCCTAAAATTGTTATCTTTTGTGTTGTAAAAAAGGAAGACTATTCATTCTGTTTATTTTTTATTACTTGTATCCTAGAATCGTAGAAGCCATTTCGACTTCCTACCAAATATTACTTCTTTCATATTAATAACTGTTTTACGTAACATCCTCGGTATAAATACATAGGGATAACGTACCACAGTTAGTTGATCATTTTTGTATCTAAGGAGCAAGAGCTCTGCTCGTGTTAACTAAAATCGTTATATTGTGTTTTTATGTAGAATAGACTTAGAAATAAAGTGAATATTTACAAAGTGCAGTTCCTTTTCGTTCTCCATCATCCTGACAAAGTAAACCGTGTCGGCAAACACGTACAAAATACTGCCTGGTGTCACAACACGAAAATATTTGGTGTCAGAAGAGTGGGATTTGCAGCTACAAGCTGAAGATTGCGAATTTTTAGAAAATCTACTAGTCGTCACTTCGAAAACTTGGTGGGTTTCAACCTTTTGAGCAGCAGCGATCCTTACTAGACGTCCTATCACTTGGAATTACATGTAAGTAGAGACTTTCTTTGTCGACTTTATTTTGTTTTAGTCGTACATTTTAACAATATACAATTTTATTTCCTTTCACAAAAATGGTTGACGGAATCCTAGAATCTCCAGCAATTTCTACAAGTCAAATTCAAACTCCTCAGCTTCCTCAATTTAATCTCCAATTTCTTTGTTCACTAATTCCTAAACCCTTCGACGGGAAAAGAGCTGAATTTAATGAATTCATAACTAATTGTGAAAACGCGATGATTTTAACTCATATAGATCAAAAACGTCCTTTATTAGCTTTTATTACTTCAAAATTAACGGGAACAGTCAGAGCCCAACTTCAAGGGAAAACATATAATTCTTGGGATGAATTAAAATCTATATTGAATTCTTTATATCAAGACAAAAAAACATTATATTCAACTTATGGAAGAGTTAAACACTCTTAAGCAAAACACAAACGAATCTGTTGCTTCATTTCATGAACGAATCGATAGATTGGTTGTAAGGTTATTGAACACAATGACATATAAAAATGATAATGAGCAAATAGGTAAAATCGAAACAATAAAAGAACTAGCCCTTAGTCGCTTTATTCATCATTCTCTTCCTGATATCTCCCGCTTCCTTAGAAGTCAAAATCTCGATAATATTTCTGACGCATTATCTAAAGCTATTGTAGAAGAACGCGCACTTAAAATTGGTCAAGACGAAATTAGAACAAGATCATCTAGTAAATTTTGTACATTTTGTAGAAGAGATGGTCATCTAACTAAAAATTGTTACAAAAAACAAAATAATCATAAACAATCTGGAGTATTCGTAAACCAAACGTCTCAAAACGAACGAAAAATGACACAAAAATCCTAATTATAATGATAAATTCTGTCGCTATTGTAAAAAACAAGGGCATTTAATTAATGAATGTCGCAAAAGAGAGTATAATAATAATCGATTTAAAAGCTCGCAAAATCAAAATAACCCTACTAGTTCAAACAATCCTAGTCAAGTCCATTTAAACTTTCGACCTCCACAAGTGGACGTCGCACCTGTGGATGTGGACATTTTAAAGGCGTAAACCAATCAAATCAATCAAATAAATCCCAAAATCAAATTCTATATAATCAACCAGCTAAAAATCTAAATTCGTTTAATACAAAAAGCACTCATTCAAAATCGATTTCTAATCCTAAGTCTGTATTAAATGAAAAATCTAATTCTTATATCAATCTAAATTCGTTTAATACAAAAGCACTCATTCAAAATCGATTTCTAATCCTAAGTCTGTATTAAATGAAAAAATCTAATTCTTATATCAATCTAAATTCATTTAATGCAAAAAGCTCTAATTCAAAATCGATTTCTAATCCTAAATCTGTATTAAATGAAAAATCTAATTCTTATATCAATCTAAATTCATTTAATGCAAAAAGCTCTAATTCAAAATCGATTTCTAATCCTAAATCTGTATTAAATGAAAAATCTAATTCTTATATCAATCTAAATTCATTTAATGCAAAAAGCTCTAATTCAAAATCGATTTCTAATCCTAAATCTGTATTAAATGAAAAATCTAATTCTTATATCAATCTAAGTTCATTTAATATTACTAACTCTAATTCAAAATCGAATCCTAATTCTCAGGAAAATCGTACAACGTCAGATAAGTCTAAAAGTTACCACGGTAATTGTTTAACAAAACAAAAAGTAATCGAGTCACTACCAAGCGTATCAGTCAATGTTTTCCTTACAAATGAAAACACCTCATATATTATAACTCAGTATCAAGACAAAGAATTCAAATTTTTAATTGATACAGGAGCTAACGTGTCTCTAATAAAATTAGATAAATTAAAAGAAACCAAATCACGTTTTAATCCTTCTGAAATTTTAACTTTAAATGGGTTAAGTGCTAATTCGCCTGTGAAAACAATTGGCAGTATCAATATGTCTCTTTTAATTTATAATAAACCATTTAATGTAAAGTTTCACATAGTTAAAGAAAGTTGTAATCTTCCCTTCGACGGTCTAATAGGAAGTGACATACTAAAAAATGAAAATGCAGAAATTAGCTATGAAAAACGCCAAATTAAAATTAAATCACTGCCTTTCCCAATACCGTTATATTTAAATTCAAACCCAACTATTTCTGATGTACATATTTTAAATCCACGTTCCGAAACCTTAATTCAGATTGATGTCTTAAATAGCGATATTATACAGGGAATTTGTCCTGAAATCACTGTCTGTGATGGAGTATATCTTGCTAAAGCCATTCTTAAGGTTGACGAGCACAATAAAGCTGTAACAACTATATTGAACACTAATGATCATAAAATAAAAATTAATTCACTTAAACTATATCTTGAACCTTTTGAAGAAAATAATTCCTATATATTTAACGTAAATTCTACTAATATAAATAATTTAAATGAACGTATTAAATTGCTAAAAGAAAATCTCAGATTAGAACATTTAAATGCAGAAGAAAAAACATCTGTTCTAGATACGTGTATAGAGTATAATGACATATTTTATTTACCTAATGATAAACTTACATCTACTAAAACCATTCAACATGAGATTAATATTACTGACCCAACTCCTATTCGTTCAAAAATATATCGTTTCCCCGAAGTTCACAAAGAGGAAGTAAATAATCAAGTCGATAAAATGTTAAAACAGGGTATTATTCGCCCATCAGCTTCTCCATATTCTAGTCCACTTTGGGTTGTCCCCAAAAAGTCCGATGCTTCCGGCAAAAAGAAATGGCGAATCGTGGTAGATTATCGCAAATTAAATGATGTCACCATAGGAGATGCATATCCTTTGCCTAATATCGAATACATACTTGATCAATTAGGTCATTCTAATTATTTTACAACATTAGATTTGGCTAATGGTTTCCACCAGATAGAAATGAAACCTGAAGACATTCCCAAAACCGCTTTCTCTACTCCATTTGGACATTACGAATACATTCGTATGCCCTTTGGTCTTAAGACCGCCCCTTCTACTTTTCAACGTCTAATGAACTCAGTTCTCACTGGTCTTCAAGGGTTGCAATGCTTTGTATACCTTGATGACATAGTTATCTATGCCACTACAATTCAAGAACATACAACTAAATTAAAATCAATCCTTTCTCGACTCCGCTTAAACAATCTTCTATTACAACCCGATAAATGTGAATTCATGCGACGTGAGGTCACTTATTTGGGTCACGTTATCAGTGAAAACGGTGTTACTCCTAATCCAGAAAAAACAAAGGCTATTTCTACATACCCCACTCCAAAAACTTCGAAACAAATTAAGCAATTTTTAGGTCTGGTAGGTTATTACAGACGCTTCATTAGAAATTTCTCTGAAATTGCAAAACCTCTTACTTCGCTACTGAAGAAAGACATTCCTTTCGTATGGTCAGAAGATCAACAAATTTCATTTGATAAATTTCGAAACATTCTTTGTTCTGATCCTATTTTACAATACCCTAATTTTAACGAACCATTCATCCTAACCACAGATAGTTCAAATTTCGCAATAAGTGGTATATTAAGTCAAGGAGAAATAGGTAAAGATCTCCCTGTTGCATATGCTTCAAGAACCTTAAATAAAAGCGAAATAAATTACTCCGTTTCAGAAAAAGAATTGGCAGCAATCGTCTGGTCAACAAATCATTTCCGGCCTTATTTATTTGGCAGAAAATTCACTATCATAACCGATCATAAACCACTAACGTGGCTTTTCAATTGTAAAGATCCTAATAGTCGTCTTGTGAGATGGAGACTAAAGCTCGAAGAATACGACTACGAAATTAAATATAAACCTGGACGAATAAACGCTAACGCAGACGCGCTTTCGCGAAATTCTGTTCTTATTGTAAACAATCAAAAAGAATCATATGCAGATTTCGTAAAATATCACTACATGAACACTAAAATTCCAGAAATCGAAATAATTAAGGAAAATATAGTTAATAAATTTCCCAATGCATTTATTTACTCTAAAGATCTAGATGAAAGTAATATTTATTACCAAAATTTAAGTTCTATTCAAGATTTTGATGCTATATCACCCGATATATCAATGTATGACTCGATTTCGCTACAAAATTCACGAAATCAACGATCTTTCTTACTAATATCCAAACTAAATCATTTTGATAAAGTAACCTATAAAGACTTGTTTTACTCATTTCAAAATCTACGAAACTCTTTGCGAAATCACAAAATAAATTGTATATATTTAAAAAAATCCAGTAGAACAATATAACAATCTGAAACAAGATATGTTCAATGAGCTTGTCGAATTTATATTTTCTAAAACAAAAATAGAAATAATTTTGGTCAATAAACCTAAAATACAACCCCAAACTAAAGACGAAATAAAACAAATTTTAATAGAGAATCATGATAATTCTATTTCAGGACATTCTGGTTACTTACGTACGTACAAAAGAATTAAAGAAAATTACAAATGGCCAAATATGAAAAAAGATATTAAAAATTATATAAAAACTTGTCAATCTTGTCAGTTAAATAAAACAAATTGCAAACCGGGTAAAGCTCCAATGGAAATTACTACGACTAGCGAGCGACCTTTTCAAAGATTAGCTATAGATATCGTCGGTCCATTACCGATCACACAAAACGGTAATAGGTTCATTTTAACGACACAAGATGATCTTACTAAATTTTCATACGCGAAATCTATTATGAATCACGAAGCCACTACTATAGCCACTAAACTGTTAGAATTCACCACAATATTTGGTACACCGGAAACGATTCTTTCCGACCAAGGAAGAGATTTTTCATCTGACATTATCAAAGAATTAAATAGATTATTTAAAATAAGACACGTATTCAGTAGTCCTTACCACCCGCAAACTAACGGTGCTCTAGAAAGAAGTCATCTAACCTTAAAAGATTACTTAAAACACTATATAAATCAAAACCAAAACAATTGGGATGAATATGTTGAATTGGCAATGTTCACGTATAATACACATATTCATAAATCTACAGGTTATACTCCTTTCGAGTTGCTTTTTGGACACAAAGCAAAAATACCTAGTTCGATTTGTTCTCCCCCAGAATTCAAATATAGTTATGATGACTATTATTCAAATCTAAAATTAAAATTCAATAAATCCTTCGAAATCGCTCGTGAAAACTTAATTAAATCTAAAGAAAAATCAAAATCTTACTATGATCAAAACGTAAGAGATATAGTATATGAAGTAAACGATTTAGTTTATGTACAAAATAAACAAACTAAACGAGGTCTAAGTAAAAAGTTATCCCCAAATTTTAAAGGACCATATAAAATAACAAAAGTAAACAAAAACAAAACTGTAGTATTGGAAATTAATAAAAAGAAACATGTAACGTATCATTTTAACCTACTGAAACCTTTTGTTTCAGGTGCCGAAATGAATCCTAATTACTACTTAACTATCCTCATCCAATTACTCCAAGTGATTGCTCCAATTATGTCACTACCATATAATGTAACAAAACTTGATAGCAAAGCCGGTATTTATTATCATAATTTGGGAAATGCGAGAATATCAAATGATCATTATACGTTACTCTCTTATCTAAATATATCTTTCTATCACACCAAATTGGCTATAATGAAAAATGTTTATGACCAAGCATCATTATTATGTTTGACACATATAAAAGATACTACTCCTTGTAAAAACTCATTAAAATTATCTCAAATTCACATACCTCAACTCGAATCAAAATTTGACACAATTGCTCACTTAGTAGGACACACAAGTTCAAATAATATTCTACGGAAACGTCGTGGACTATTTAACGGCGTATCACATGTATTTAATTGGCTTTTTTGGCATGCCAGATGCTGATGACGCTCAATATTACACCGAATCTATCAACAATATCGTTTCTAATGAACATGACACACAAATGCTTATGAAACAACAAATTCATATTATATCTAGTGCTATAAAGAATTTCAATGCATCTGCCCAATCATTAAAATTAAATGAAGAAAAACTCAATGAAAATATTGCAAAATTCAACAAATTTAGTAAAGCAACATCTCTTGATATAAATGCATTAAAAGTAACACAATCAGTTATTGACTTTATTAGTTTGCTATTTCAAATGTCTAACGAATTAAACGAAGAATTCGATAATATTATTTCAGCCATTTTATTTGCAAAACAAAATAATTTACATCCGTCTATAATTAGCCCAAAAGATTTTAAAAACGAACTTTCTCAAATAAAATTAAATACGGACGTTCAATTTCCAATACCCCTTTATAATTACAATGATATTTATAAATATTTCTCGATTTGTGAAATGTCAGCTGTGTACAATAACGAAATCTTAATTTTTGCAATTAAAATACCACTCGTACACGAACAAATTTACAATATTTACAACCTAATTCCTTTACCTATTAGACATTATAATACTAGTGTTTATTCCTATATCGATTCCCCATTCCGCTACCTTTTGTTAAGTATGACTAGAACACACTATGGTCGGCTCAGGGATCTCTTCACATGTAAAGGTTGTCCAGCGAAGATTTTATTTGCTATAATCCCACTATACATCTTACTGCTGAACGCCCAGTATGTGAAACAATTCTGAAAAACAAATTTCAGACTACCATTCCTAGCGATTGTCCCACTCGCACAATTAAAGCGGACATCGAAATATGGCACCCATTATCCACAAATTCCTGGTTGTATGTGACATCCAACAAAACTGCCGCTTCTGTAAGCTGCGACAAATCAAATTCAAAAATCTTTGACATTGAATTAAATGGAATCGGACTCTTTAAAATGAATTCCAAATGTAAATGCTACACGTACTCTACAATTTTGATGGCAACTTCAAATCAAACTTCCAAGTATGAAAATTACATTCCTGATGTAAACATCGTTTTGGATGACTGCTGTAGGAAGTCATCATAAGATATTACATCGAGAAGAATATGAAATGGAACCCATGAAACTAAATAACTTAAATCTAGATGATTTAAGGCATTCACAACATAAACTGGAACAATTTGACCAGATTTTACAAGCTAACCTCAATAAAACCCCATTTCATTATAAATCTTCGTGGTTTAATATACTCATTTCCATTGTTGCTGTAGTCATATTTATTCTATTGTGCTACTGTTGCTGTAGTTGTTCTTGTTTTTCGTTTATGAAAAAATTATTTCCCAAGTACCGAAGCTGTTGTGGTTTTGCCCAGTGTGTGCATAACTAACCACAACGAACGATATGAAGTCAACGAAGAGCAAATGATGAGACTGAGTCGTCTTCGCAGAATATGCGACGATCAAGATAGAGTTAGCATATCCTCTAGTGAACTAGTGCCTTTAGCATCAAGTGTGAAAGACATTTCAGACACTTCTACTATTAAAGACACTCGTAAGAAAGTGTGGTGAAAAACGTTTTCAAATGTAAACTGTTTTATTTTATGATATTTTAGTACTTATATACTTAGTTAATATTTTAATCTTTATTTTATTTTTAATCATATACACATATTTTCACACATATACACGTATATGTATATACAGGTTTAAACAAAATGTAATTTATGGTGTTCTCCTTTTTAGTCTAGCATTGTGTTTTATGGATTTACATATTCTATTTGAAATCCTATCTATTTTTAATTTTTACTCTATATTTGTTAGGGTATAAACTTTGATTTGATTATAGTACTCACTTTATTTTTTATTTTTTCCTGTACTTGTTAAGGGTCTAAATCTTGATACTTAATCATAGTGCGTATATGATAGTTTTGAACTAGAATGTCACATATTCTGAAATTTTGATTAATTATTTAAGTATCAAAATTTTTCCCAAGGGGGGAGGTGTTAGATACCCTTCTTGCTTAAAGACGCACGTATACATATTTCCTGTTACAAGGGCCTGCCTTATTCATAATCGTTTCCTTTAGTAAGAGTTAACTTAAAGTTAGCGTTGTCTGTTATGTGTAGACTATGAACGACTTAATTATTTTGAAAGAAATGTTACTTCATGGAATAACTAAATATGTGATTTCCTAAATTCATTTAAACCCTACATGACTTCCTAAAATTGTTATCTTTTGTGTTGTAAAAAGGAAGACTATTCATTCTGTTTATTTTTATTACTTGTATCCTAGAATCGTAGAAGCCATTTCGACTTCCTGCCAAATATTACTTCTTTCATATTAATAACTGTTTTACGTAACATCCTCGGTATAAATACATAGGGATAACTTACCACAGTTAGTTGATCATTTTTGTATCTAAGGAGCAAGAGCTCTGCTCGTGTTAACTAAAATCGTTATATTGTGTTTTATGTAGAATAGACTTAGAAATAAAGTGAATATTTACAAAGTGCAGTTCCTTTTCGTTCTCCATCATCCTGACAAAGTAAACCGTGTCGGCAAACACGTACAAAATACTGCCTGGTGTCACAACAAAAAATTAAACTAAATTTGATTTTTTTTTATTTATTAATTTTTTATAAATTTTCTTATAAATAAAATAACATAAATTATAAAGCAAAAAACATATATACATTGCTTATGATTCATTGCGGCGGGTGTACTTTTAATATTTAAGAGTAAAAGTAAGGAAAGTTATTTAGATTAAAAAGTTACATTCGTATGAAAAATTTCATGAAGATTTAACGTAAAATGCAGATATACTGGAAAAAGATCAAAATCATCAAAGTAGGCGGATCTTCTGCCACGCGATTTCCTTCCACAAGTGTTTCATGACAATACAAAGATAGAGAATAATTTCTGAAAAACATAATATGCTCAATTGCTCAGTTAATTTTTTTCTTTTGTGGGGTCAAATCGTCTCGCTTTAAGAACCAACAGTAATCATCCATCATGGCTGGAGCCCATCGTCCTTGCTAACGAATTTCCATTGTTATGATATTCAAGATATCACCCAAATTTTCAGGAAAAAAAAATGAGAATACAGAAAGTGAATTTTTAAAGACATACGGCAACCAAGCGTTTGGTACGAATCTAAAAGTTCGCTTACTAGTTACTTGTAGTTCTCATCTTGTTCCCTAAAAGTTCCAAGCTCTGAGTTCCTGTCTGTTGAGTGTTCCTCTAATCTGCATCGTCAAGCAATTTTCTAATTTGAGGACCAATAAAAATGCCTTCTTAAGTTTGGCGTCACTTATTTGGGGAAAAGTTCTCTTAAATATTTAAATCCTTCACCCTCTTTATTCATAGCTTTCGCAAAATTTTTCATTAAGCCCAAGTTCAATATGAAGAGATGGCAAAAGAACATTTTTAGGGTCTACAACGGGCACATATTTAATATTACTGTTCCTGGTTCAAATTCTGTTCTATCCGGCCAAATTCTTTTCACATAATATTTTTTACTGCACGACTGTCTCACAAACAAAGAAACAGCAATATTTTGAAAAGCCTCCTTGAAGCCCTACTAATGGCTATTACTTTTAAATCAATATTTGCCATTTGTATTTGTTGTAAATAATTTTATTTAAAATGGTGCCCATACTGTTATTAAATATGATCTGAACGAAACAACTACTCAGTGGGCAAATACCCCGACCTGCATTGGATTATACCTTCAAATCATGATAGATCGGTAGCCAATATCATTTTATTACTTCTCCTCAGTATGCCATAGGTTATGGAACAGACAAATGATAATGGCCAACCTGCTAGTCATATACTGACTAAGGTAAATTGAGTAGTGGTGAGAGGTATGTGAAACTTCTCATATGGTCCAATTGCTACTATCCGACCGACATCATAGATGTCTCTGTGGCGGATAGCGACTTGCGAAGCAAGTACCGAGAGCGGCGACCTCTAGCCCAGGTGGACTATACTACTGTTATTAAATATGAGATAAATAAAAATAGCCCATAAACCATACAATACCATGAAAAAATTTTTCACAAAACTTAATCCTAGACTACCAACCGAAGACGAAACTAACACTATATACAAGAAAGACTGCAACGACTGTAATGGTACCTATTAAGGCTAATCCTAAAAACAATATCTACATAAAAGAGTATACACGCACAAATGTAGCATAAAAACTCAGAACCAAAACACGACAGCACTAGCCAAACATGCCATAGAACAAAACTACCGATTTAATTTTAATAACATACAAATATTTGATAAAGAACCTAACTATAACCGAAGAAACATACATGAAATGCTGCAAATAAAAAGACATACCAACGCCGTAAATAATCGCAACTGATGTAGAAAATTTAAGCGAAACCTATTTTAACTTAATTAAATGATTGGGTTACATTACAACATGAAATCAATTTTTACATCTTACCGATACAAAATAATAATTCTTGAAATAAAATATCTTATTATATACTCACTATTTAAGCAAAACACCTACAATAAATCATATGTATACATTTCCAACGTTATCTCTGTAACATAAACAAAACTTTAAGAATCTACAAACCATGTTAAAATATCTCAGTTGCGTTAAAACAGACAATCTAATAACATGTAAAACAAATACCTAATAATTAATAGTGTAAGTAAATTGTAATGTAAAATAACCATAACTATGTATTTTAAAATATTATATTAATTGTAGTTCTCTGATGATGGTGTAATAAACCGAAACATTGGAAAGAAATAATAAAATTAGTTATACCTGACCGAAATCCCCCCACAAAAAGAAAAACTATCAGATATTAGTTAATAGGAAGGTATTAACAATATAAAAACAGTAGTGTGAATTACGTTAAAAAAATTGTGTCGACCAGTGAATCTGCTGATGCCCGAATCTCTTCACCAACGAGGCCAATTTGTTGAGAAATTCTGAATGAATTTTCATAATAGTCATGTATAGGAGGAAGAAAATCACGAAGTAGAGAAACATTTTCTGATATTGAAAATGTGGTTTTGGTGAACATATGTGTTGGAATTGTTGATGATTTTCTCATCGTGCATTACTTTACCTGCACCACTGACCTACCAATCAGATAAGATTCTTCTACAATGGAACTGGTATATTAGAGAGTTCTGCCGATATTAAATAGAGCTACACGATTTAATTGTAACTGTACCTCAGTACATTTTAGATTCATTTTGCGTAAATTTTTGGACATGGCATAATCTGGTCGTTGGAATGGTCAAGGAGGACCACAGTTATGGCCTCTTGATCACCAGATCACAATCCTTAGATTTTTTCTTTTGGGATATTTAAAACCATTAGTCGTAGAAAATGCAGATCTACAAAACCAGATTATTAATGCTTAATGTATAATAATGTTAATGTTTTTGACACTATATCTTGAAAATAGCATTACGCCACTGAAATTACACAAAAAGGTCTCTTATTACATTGACGTAGAATTCACGTTTTCGAAAAAAAATGACTAAAAGAAATAGTACATTTAGTGTTTGGAGGTACTCGCAGAATAATTCTTTAATTAAAATGGTAGAATTTTCCACCACTGAAATCTCCGATGTGCACTTTGTGTGTGGTATGGCTCATGGTAACACAAGCTAAGTAAGATGTATGTATCAGAAAATATACAGCCATACTTGATAAAGTAAACTTTTACAAATATCTACCGATGTCTTTGTGAAACGGGTACTAAAAAGTCCATTGATCTTATAGAAAAAATTGTACTCCTGCTAAACATAAGCCATGTAACAATATGTAGAATTTTGAGGGACCAAGGTTTATTCCTGCCATATTCAACGTTGTACAATCTCTCTTATCGAGGGATTTGCCTCAACGGGTAGCTTTCTCGTCTTGGTTGTAATTTCACGATTCTTATATTAGGTGTTGTTTACAAGCGAGGCAAAATTTTCCAGGAATGCTTTTACGAATTTTCATAATAATCATATGTTGGTTAAAGATAACCCATTTGCTACAATTGAAAATCGATTCAAGTGCAGTTTTCTATGTAAATATTTAGTAGGCGATCGTAGGAGATTTTTTTAATTTTTCCTCATTTTCTTCTTCCTAGACTTCTAATATTTCCAGAATATCCACTTAGGAGAGGGCATTTAGTTATTGCATGTTTGCACATCAGCATCTGGTAGAAAATTATACTGCTCGCTGGATTGAGCGTATATTATTTTAAACTTAAAAAAAATACGATTATTTAGTTTCATAAAATGACACCAAATAAAATATTCATATTTTCTAAGTTAAAAAAAAACGTATAATATTGTCTGCAGTCGTGGTGCTGCCACGACTGCAGACAATATTAATCCGTTTTTTTAACTAGAAAATATGAATATTTTATTTGGTGTCATTTTATGAAACTAAATAATCGTATTTTTAAGTTTAAAATAATATACCCATCAGCGTTGCCTGTAATTTTATATGTTAAATCTAAATAATATTTAGAATGAAACGTATATTTTCGTTTTTCGATATTACTAACAGAAAATTTTAACAGCGATGTGTAAATTTAAATTGTATATCTGGTGAAAACGCAACCTTTCACCTACGCAGTCACTTCCCTTTATATTATAGTTCTGAAAAGCATCACATCCTCGAGCTGCACCTTGTATTAAAATCAATTCTTACTTCCGGTTTAGACGGAAATGATGTCACACTTGTTTGCTTACAAATTAAATAAGCGTTTAGATGAAGTTTGTCCAATTGTTAGGTGCTTCTACATTCAGATTTCCTGGATAATAAATTACATTTTATAATTTTTTCATAGCTCAACATTAAAGATATAAAATCTAGTGAAGCACCCATAATAAATACTCTGTACAACCACTTAAATATCACTAATTATTACAAACTGAAACTTATTGTCAGATTTGTAGAAGAACGAATTTTATTCCTTTTATAATATAGGATATGTACCAGATTTTTTATAAATGTGCAATTGATGTCAATGTTACTGTCAATGCCAATGGCACATTTTCTATTTCTACTGGAATTTCAGAGCGATCGATCAAATTAATTCGCTCTCCTTGACACTCCATACAAGTAGTCCAGTTATTATTGCTCGGAAATTGAAAAAAGATTAGTTGTATATATATATATATTTATATATATATATATATATATATATATATATATATATATATATGTATATATATATATATATATATATATATATATATATATATATATATATATATATATATATATATATATATATATATATATATATATATATATATATATATATATATATATATATATATATATATATATATATATATATATATATATATATATATATATATATATGATTAAATATGATTTGAAGAAACAACAATATTTATATATATATATATATATATATATATATATATATATATATATATATATATATATTATATATGTACATATATATATATATATACATATATATATATATATATATATATATATATATATATATATATATATATATATATATATATATATATATATATATATATATATGTATGTATACAGTATAAAAAGTTTATGGTTTAAAAATGAATCGTTGTAATATTAACCAACGGTTTAATTAACACCTTAATATAAATACTGTATCCAAAATTTTATTGATGTGTTCCTAAAAATTAATAGTTCTAACAAGCTTATTTAAAAATATGTTATAGAGGCGTAATTACTAGTGTTAGCAACTGAAACCGGTTTTCTGGAAAACCGGTTAATCGGTTGTGGATTATTCACGTTTTGTATAAAATCGAAAACCGGTTACTCGGTTAACCGGTTATTCGAAAAACCTGTTATTCGTATAACCGGTTATTCGAACAACAGGATAATCAATTAATATGCGTTTGTTTCTTTTCTTCAAATATTGTTGAAATCTGAAACTACAGGCGGGCAGGTGGCCATCGACGCCTGTTTAATTTAGAATTTACATAAAAACCTGATACATTTTATATTTTGTCATTTTTGTCTTAGTTTGCGAATATTAACTAAACACAATAATACACAACCACAACACTAAAAAATCTTGCTAGACTTTTCGTCATGACATGACCTCATGCATGGCGTGCGTCATGCGCATACTCTAAATAAAAGCAGGAAAAATAATTCTTTGTACTCTTTTCTTGCAGTTTTTATTTTCAACTTCAACGTCTCGTATCGTATTTTGCAATAGATATTTATATAGAATCAGAGATCGGGTGGTAGCGGAATACTCTGATTTCGTTCTCAAAATTAGAGAAAAATTCTTTTATTTCTTTAGTAATTTCAAACACTATAATTTTCTGTTTATATGTTTTCACAAGAATAATTCTTTTGGCGCAAAAGGTTTACTTAATTTTTTTTAAATAATTAATAGGACAGTGGCTTAATACCCAAAGAAGGGATATATTAGAAACATTATAGGATGCCCAAAAAATAACTATAGACAATATAATTTTACTCTTATGATCGCTAGTTAAATATACATGTCTATGTGTGTGTGTGTGTGTGTGTGTGTGTGTTGGTGTTACATTCACCAATACTTAAGCCCTTTTTGTATTAATTTTGGATTGTTACCGACCTCGCCAAAATAACTAGTACATAATAGTTATATAAAATTGTTGTATCAAGACTGTCAAGTTTTTTATACTAGTACCTACTGATCTACTGAAATGAAATTATTAAATTTCTTTGTCTTCTAAAATCTAAATTATAAACTCAATCTAATCTGTTTTCTTATTAATCGGTTTTTCAAGGATCCTATTAACCGGTTTTCGGATAACCGAATAACTGAATAGTCGATAATTCGAATAGCCGATATCCGAGTGACCGATTATTCGAATATCCGGTTACCCGATTAACCGGTTTAGATCTATATTTGGATACCCTGTTTTATTAAAAACCGGTTTTTGAGGAAACCGATTAATCGGTTTCACTAGTAATTTCCTTGGGTAGGTTAATTACATTTTTATAAAGTATTCTAAATTTTCCATTTGATTTTTGTTTGTGAGATTTGAGATATAATATCTAATGATTATACTATGGTGATAATTTAAACAGAGGAACATTCTCTTAAGACGAATAATGTAAAAGTTATCCAGCCTGCTTTTTATTTATCATAATGTATAATCTCAAATATATTGTTTAATAATTATTATTATAACAATGTTTGTAATATTGTATTCTATTTTATACAGGGTGAGTCAGTTTTTTGTAGACAAACTTTAACAGGAGATAGAACACATGTTTTTAAAAAGAAAGTTCCTATAAACATATGTCGTAGAACGCTTCGTTTCCGAGATACAGGGTGTTGAATATAATTTTTTTTCTCGAATTTTCATTATAACTTATAAACGAATGCTTAGATTTTTTCCATATTTGGGGGATAATGCCTATTAATTAAGGAGCATAAAACAAGCGATAAGAATGTTCAAAAACTTGCACAGTGGCGGAGTGGAGGGGGTGCTCAACCCCTTTTTTAAACAGAACTTCTACACCAATGACTATTTAAAAAAAAACTGTTATTTTCATTATCTACATACAGTTTAACAAAAATAATATCCCTTCTTCTATTTCGAAATTCCTGTGCGTTTCCGAGTTATTTTGATTTTTAGTGTATGATGTGGTACTAAATTAAGTAATTTATTTATTATCAATTATCGGCTAAATATTTAATTCTTTCAACGAAACCTACCTAAATATGGTTTGTTAAGGATTCTAAAAAAGCCGACATCTCTTATTCTTTATCTCTTTCCAATGTAGTCAAAATAAATATTTGTTATATCAAGCCATACTCAAATACAATACATACAAATACATACTCAAAAAATTCGAAAAAAGAAAATTATATTCAACACCCTGTATCTCGGAAACGAAGCGTTCTACAACATATGTTTATAGGAACTTTTCTTTTTAAAAACATGTGTTCTATCTCCTGTTAAAGTTTGTCTATAAAAAACTGACTCACCCTGAATAAATTACTTAATTTAGTACCATATCAAACACTAAAAATCAAAATAACTCGGAAACGCACAGGAATTTCGAAATAGAAGAAGGGACATTATTTTTGTTAAACTGTATGTAGATAATGAAAATAACAGTTTTTTAAAAAATAGTCATTGGTGTAGAAGTTCTGTTTAAAAAAGGGGGTTGAGCACCCCTCCACTCCGCCACTGTGCAAGTTTTTGAACATTCTTATCGCTTGTTTTATGCCCCTTAATTAATAGGCATTATCCCCCAAACATGGAAAAAATCTAAGCATTCGTTTATAAGTTATAATGAAAATTCGAGAAAAAAATTATATTCAACACCCTGTATCTCGGAAACGAAGCGTTCTACGATATATGTTTATAGGAACTTTTCTCTTTAAAAACATGTGTTCTATCTCCTGTTAAAGTTTGTCTACAAAAAACTGACTCACCCTGTATACAGAGTGGGGCAATAGTGCGTCCTACTTCGATATCTCGAGTTCTATGATAGCTGGAAACTTTATTTAAAAACATAAGTAAACTAGACAAAAAAGTCTATAATAGGAAATTGTTTAGATTATACAGGGTGAGCTAAGACAATTCTACAGGGTCAAGTAACATTTTTTTTAAATGAAAGGCCATGTATATCAAAAACATTTTTTGAAACCTCTTTGTGGCCTCCTTTCACTCCTGTTTTATTATTGACTTTCTCCACTTGGATGTAATGATTTTTTTTGTTGAAATTATACCATTTACACGTGTATATTAAAAATATCACCATAATCACAACTATCGATTTTAAGAAAAAATATGTTAGTATCAGTTATGCGACATCTGTGTGATAACATGTATACAGGTTGGCCAAAAAGGATTTTTTCAATTTTTTCAAACGGAACACCCTGTATATTTCTGGTCGATGTGACGCTAAGATTGAAAGACGAACAATTTTTAACGTACATTCCTATGACTATTTGTAACCATTTTCAATTTATTCTACAATAACTGCAAAATTCAGCAATAAAAATTAAAAATGAGTGTTTTTTTCAAATAATTCAAGAGAAGGTATTATAATAAGCGTGTTATATGATGCCCATAAAAACATCACACCAATAATAATCCAAAATTTGAAGGAAAGGATAATAAATGCTTTTAGAAGTTTCACTCCGGCAATTTTATGAACAGTAAAACCTCATTCCAAAGACGCATAGGAAATGTGTGTCAATTAAAATGGGCAACATGTGGAGCACTTTTTACAATATCTTCTCTTGAATTACAAAAAAAATATTTTTAATTTTTATTGCTGAATTTTGCAGTTATTGTTCAATAAATCGAAAATGGTTACAAATAGCTATATGGATGTACGTACAAAAAATGTTCGTTTTTCAATTTTACATCACATCGTCCAAAAATATATAGGGTGTTCCATTTGAAAAAATTGAGAAAATTCAATTCAAATTGTTGTAAGTTTAAAAATTATTTTTGGCCACCCTGTATAGTTTTAAGAAGTGAAAATGGCTGAGTGTCAACAGACAGATGTCTCATAACTGGTACTAACATATTTTTTTCTTATAATCGATAATTGTGACTGTAGTGATTTTTTTTAATATATATGTGTAAATGTCAAACAAAAACAATACATCCAAGTGGTTGAGAGTAAGTCAATAATAATATAGGAGTAGAAGGAGACCATAAAGAGCAGTTAAAAAATATTCTGATATACATGGCATTCCATTTTAAAAAATTTTAGTTGACCCTGTATATTCGAAAATAATTTCCGTTTATAGACTTTTTGTCAAGTTTATTTATGTTTTTAAATCAAGTTTCTAACTATCATAGAACTCGACATATTGAAGTCGGACGCACTATTGCTCCACCCTGTATACATACATTAATTTTTCAAAATTCCCGTGCCTCATCTCGTGTTGTGTTTTTACAACACGTCTCGTCTCGATTTTAAGCATGTAGTATTGAGTTACCTCAATACATTACAGTACATTATCGTAAATTCTCCCGGCCTGTATATAGAATACAATAAAGCATTGGTTTAATATGCTAAAAATGTCGCAGTAATAATTAAAATATAATAATTTATTTTTTTTGCGATCTAAATAAGAACATTATAAGAAAAAGTGCCGTGACATAGTGTAGAACCCACTGTCAAAACAAATACCTTAACATTTCATATTAACATTTGTATAACTCTCCGACCTCTGGATCTTAAAAAATACAGCTGGAAGAAATGGATTTTCTTCTCACAGATATTTTAAGAAAATGTAATTCTGTATTTTATGATATACTAGTGCATTTCTATAAAATGATAAACCGATATTTGAAAAATAATACTTGAAAAATAAGTAATATGGATCCTTAACTGGCCACAAGTGATATGTGCATTATACATCTACTTCAATCGCTTGTCGTTAAATAATAATTACCATTTATATCCTTTAGATAATTTATTTATCAATAGATACAAATTATAATATAAACTTTGCAAAAATAAATAACCAATGTTTGTATTAAAATATGCATTTACCGTTATTTGCTTTCGCTAACTGTACATATTACATTGTATACAAGAAAACATAGAAGCAATGAATATTAATATTGATTTTCTAAGATATAAATATTTCAGGGTTAAATTCAGTTTTCTGCAATTTACCGTTAAACGTGCTTTTGGAATTTATTGAATGCATAATATTGAGTGTTAATATAACAAGGATTATGATATTATTGTTTACCATGTAACGGTTATTATTACATGATTGAATAAATAAATTTGTTGCTGAACACGCCATTCTCGTATGTGATATAAAATTATTTTAGTTGTAAATATTACATCTCTTCTTAATATTAGAATTCGATGAAATTCGATTTTATCTAAGTCTTCAATCAAATTAGACCAAAAAAGGTCAAATAGGAGTAATTATTTATATATTTATACTTGGTATACATTTTCTTTGCGAGTGTAATATATACGGATAAAAAAGTTCTCTGTTATTCGAGGGACGAAACGTCCCCTTTTTTGAGAAAAGCTCCCGCGTCGACTGTGTTTATCACTGAAAAGGTTAACCGAACGATAAAATGGCACGTACAGGAGTTCGTACAGAGAAATTCACTCAGTGCTCAATGAATACCTCTCATAGGTTTTATGGCGTAGATCATCATCAATGAATATCTATGCGGATACTGTATATTTCATATCATATATCTATAATGAAGCAAGCGATTTTTTTCTTCTTTTTTGAAGGTTGTCAATTTCGAAGCACTAGCTCATTTCTACGATACACCACCTAAGAAGTAGAGCAGCTAGCGTATTTCTTTAAAGTGATTTCCATTATAGGCCTTGTCCATTGAATATTGTATATTATGTACTGTGTATTGTGCAACGTGCATCATGTATCGTTTATTATACGATAATACTATCTGGCACTGGCGGTTCTCCTATAGGGACATTTGGTCAATGATCTCCCACATACAAATAAAAAAAATAGAGCTATTCATTTTCTGAAGTTTAAAAATATATAATATATAATATATTTTTAATATTCTTAAAAAAATATATTAAAGTTTCTACCGAGCACCGAGCCTCTACATTCATATTCATTATATTATTCATTTATAGGATTTAAAAATCTTGGGTCAATTCACAACGTGTCCTCAAAGCTAGCTACGAACCGAATTTACAACGAATTAAAGTGAAATAGACTTATGCGCGAATCGTCAGAAAGCAAAAGAGACAGAAAACACTGGCGGGGACAATGTCCCTGACACATTTTACCGAAACGGGAACGCACGAAGTTCTAATTTACATAGCTTTTCTTCATTCTTTGGAAAATCGACAAAGAGAACAGTCGTGATAGATAATGTTGTTAAGGTGAACAACACTCTAAACCAAGCTATTGGTTTAAAAAACTACTTACAAAATGAACATTTTCTTTACTGGTTAAATTTTTTCATTTAGTTATGCCTCATTGTGATATATTGTTCAATCAATTACAAAAATGTAATATCGATGTTATAACAGTAAATAAGTGTATTGGCGTTTTTAATAGTAAAATTGAAGACATCAGAAATAAAATTTTGAATAACTATTTGGAGGAGACATCCATGCAGTCTGCCCAGAGATGTAAGACGGAAGAATCAAAAAGGAGAATTTCATTTGAAGTTTGTGATATAATTACATCTGAGATCAAAAACAGGTTTGGCTTCAATAATCATTTAACAGTGTCTCAGTTATTTCACGCAGATCGATTTAAAGATTATAAAAAAAGCTTTCCTCAAGATATGTTTAAATTAGTTAAAACGGAGTATCCAGTCATAAATCATTTGAAACTTAAAACTGAATTAGAAGTATTATATAGCCGAGAAGATGTTTCCAATAGTGAAGGTGCAGTTGCTTTGTTACAGCTTTTTATTAACAATAATTTGTGCAATACTTTTTCTGAAAATGTCAAACTGTTAAAAATTTTGTGTACTCTCCCTATGACTACCGTCGAAAGTGAACGTTGTTTTTCCACCTTAAAAAGAATAAAGCCATTTTTAAGAAATACCATGGGTCAGGAAAGGTTATCTTCTTTAGCTATGCTTACCATAGAAAGGGCATTAATAAAGAAGATAAAAGACTTTAATGAAAAAGTAATTGACCACTTTGCATCTTAAGAACACCGGAGGATCGACTTGGAATTTAAATCACTTTAAAAGGTAGGTAATACAGTAAACTTTTCTAATTGACCTCCCTATTTCTTGACCCACGAACCGCCACTGCTATCTGGTATCAGCAAGACGGCCGCGGTGCACCCCAGCACTGTGCGCGTCCTGATCGCGATTTTCTGGACAACTGCTTTCCTAGAAGGTGGATTGGCTGGTAGTAGAATCTTACATAAAAAAGTTCTTTTTCTTCTTTAACTAAAACTTTTGTTTCCCTTTTTTGACGAGACGAATCACCTCTCGAAGTTTGTCGTGATATCATTGAAACCTGTATCTGGATTGCAAAAAGTATCTTTTGATGAATTTGTAGAGATCAGTAGGTACCCAAAAAAGTACAAGTATGTAAAATATCACGAATAAATAATTACAAACAGTTTTTTTTAATGTTTTTCATGATATTTTATTCGTATTCGGAACTAATTGTCTGTGATGTAAATATAGAAATTTGCTTTGATTTCACTCAAATGAGACAAACTTTAAATCTTGAAAACAAAATTGTGGTGTAGACAGTGACGTAAATCTGAAGTAAAATCCCACGAGGAGAATTACACATTAATGAGTACAAATCAACTCAACCACAATAATTCGAATATATTAGACTTTGTACACGTGGGACCTTAACATAGGGAAAACAGTACACTGTAATTGGCTTTTATTGTTATATGCCTTTCAGACTTCTCCAAGATTTTCAGTTAAATGCCATATACAAAAGTCTTATTGAAAGTGTTATAGTAATGAGAACTTAATTACTGTTAAATTGCTAAATTTCTGTATAAATAACAATCCACACACGTAACACACGTTAATCATTATATTTAAAAAAATCTGACATATTATTGTTTCGTATTTATTACGCATTTCTAAAAAAAAAAAATTATTGAGTATTACAAAAGCATTCTTTCAAACCTAACATGATAATAATAATAAATACCTTTAGATTTTTATATTTTATACTGACATTCTTATGTAAATGTGCTAGTATAAAAGTTTTAGACATATAATGAATCAAAAACAACACTTCCAATACATTTTATTATAGAAACTATTAAAATAACTACTCAGTCTAGGAGCAAGAATTGCATTGAATTAAATAAGTGTCTTCTGTATTGCAAGCAAAAAATATTGAGATTAAAAAAATATTAACTCACCAAAAAAGGAAAATATCCACACTCAAGAAATGATTTTCCTCCAGTTACAATACAAAAAAACGAAAATCTCTGGTCCAACATATATCTACTTTCAATCTTCTGAACTCTTCAGGGGGCTAGACCGCGTATAAATACTTCTAATGCTGAGGACATTGTTATTTTGTCTTTTTTTGTATTGTAACTGGAGGATATCATTTCTTGAGTGTGAAAATTTTCCCTTTTGGTGAGTTAATATTTTTTTTAATCTCAATATTTTTTGCTTCTAATACTGAGGACACTGTTATTTAATTCAATCCAGTTTTTGCCTCTAGATTGGGTAGTTATTTTAATAGTTTCGATGATAAAATATATTGGAAGTATTGTTTTTGATTCATACCTAAAATTTTTATACTAGCACATTCAGATAAGAATGTCAGTATAAAATACAAAAATCTATATGTATTCATTATTATTATCATGTTAGGTTTGAAAGAGTGCTTTTGTAATACCCAGTATTTATTATTATTATTTTTTTTCTAGTAATGCTCATAAGTCATAATATACCTTTTATAATTTCTATATGGAAAAATACCGTAGTAGCATGTCTTAGTAATAATCTTTAAATTCGATTTTCTCAGAAAATAAATTTTGTCAGTAACATATATATTATATATGATTTAAAATGAGACAATAGTTGCCTGAAAACATATCCCGCAAATAAAATAAATCATTATTATAAAACTTCTTACAGTTTCATTTGAATTAAACATATAGGCAGACCATGTTATGTAGTATTATATCATTAAAACACTAACCTAATCTTTAACCAGAGACTATATAGTCTCTGCTTTAACTTAAAAAAAGTTTTAGTGACAAAAAAATGTATTATAAACAAAATATAAATATCAGATAGCAATCACATAGTTTTAAAAAATTAGATTTAATGGCTATCGTATTTATATCTCGATATACGTTTTGCTGGATTTGCTAGGAATATATTTTCTTGTCACTAAAACTCTCTTTAATTTAAAGGGCCCTTTAATGTTGATAATACAGAAGCTAAGTTTATTTGCGTCAATACTTATATAATATAATAATTTAGATTTCGACGGAGATTGATAACTTACGCATAAAAACGCGAAGTACTTAAAGGTCGAATAGCGAAATTTTAGCATCCCATAGATATTGATTAAGATTAACAGGTTTTTAAATTCAACTCAATATGATTATTTATGATAATTGATAAATAAACATAAAAGGTAACATATTTTACTTTAAAATGTAATCTTTTGAGGAATTATTTATTTAATTACCAATAATAAATTAGAATCAATGAAAATAAATGAAGTTGCAGTATATAGAGTAGCCCACTGATACAGTCCACTTTTTACTATTGTAACTCAACTTTAGATAAAACGCTTTTTTTAAACCGGTCGGTTTTAATTTCAAGGGGGACACCACCTAAACGGAGGTTATATTTACTCCCAACATTTTAAATAGCAAGAAGTGTCAAGTGGCACAGCATTTTAAAGCCTGTTAAATTATTTTTATAACGGCATTTTACTTCTTAAAATTAGGCTAATAATTTTCGAGAAATTGAGTTCAAAATATTTAGTATTAGCACAGGCAAAATGATTATAAATACAGCGTTTAGAGGAAACAATTGGGGAAAAGCTGGATTTTGGAAGAATGGATAGTACATACCCAAGTATGTCAGAATCCATGGAGTCCCTCCTAATATATGGCTTGCTTTCTTCGCCATATTGAAATAAAGATGGCTGACCATAGTTTATAAAATATATATATATATATATATATATATATATATATATATATATATATATATATATATATATATATATATATATATATATATATATATATATATGTATATACATATGTTGTTTTTCAGGTTTTCGCGGGTGGTGAATGTTAAATTCGTTTTCCGGGGTATACTCCGCGTAGGTGATAGGCCCCCGAGAGGGACCGTGGTTGTCTGAACGACGTTTCGGCAGAATCTCATCTGCCATCTTCAGGTTCTAACCGATAACTGCTTACTGCGGCTTCTGGTTACTCGAACTGAAATGAAAAAATTTTTTCATTTCAGTTCGAGTAACCAGAAGCCGCAGTAAGCAGTTATCGGTTAGAACCTGAAGATGGCAGATGAGATTCTGCCGAAACGTCGTTCAGACAACCACGGTCCCTCTCGGGGCCTATCACCTACGCGGGAATTTTTTCATTTCAGTTCGAGTAACCAGAAGCCGCAGTAAGCAGTTATCGGTTAGAACCTGAAGATGGCAGATGAGATTCTGCCGAAACGTCGTTCAGACAACCACGGTCCCTCTCGGGGCCTATCACCTACGCGGGAGTATACCCGGAAAACGAATTTAACATATATATATATATATATATATATATATATATATATATATATATATATATATATATATATATATATATATATATATATATATATAAAAATGATGAAAATAATCGGGTATTCCCGCATAAAAGAAAAAAGTGCAAGGTGGAAAAATGCAAAATTGCAAATGGCAGAAAGATGCAAACCGTGGACACGTGTTTCTGACTAATTGGTCTTCATCAGCACGGTATAGATGAGTTAAAATGATGGACAAAACTCAGAAAAGACACTAAAGGAAAACCACTGACAGGCACCCAGTCAGAAACACGTGTCCACGGTTTACATCTTTCTGCCATTTGCAATTTTGCATTTTTCCACCTTGCAATTTTTTCTTTATGCGGGAATACCCGATTATTTTCATCATTTTTACTGTTCGTAATTAACCCGCGTCTAGCTATTTCTCTGTACGTATTCATTTTCCTGGGTCCGGAATCCCACGCAGGTGGCTATAGTCGCCACGTGACGATACTTGGATGTCGCTCTCATACCAGAGTCTTCCAAGTGGAAGCCACAAAGGTTGCGACTGGCTGCCTGTCAGTGGTTTTCCTTTAGTGTCTTTTCTGAGTTTTGTCCATCATTTTAACTCATCTACACCGTGCTGATGAAGACCAATAGTCAGAAACACGTGTCCACGGTTTGCATCTTTCTGCCATTTGCAATTTTTGCATTTTTCCACCTTGCAATTTTTTTCATTATGCGGGAATACCCGATTATTTTCATCATTTTTACTGTTCGTAATTAACCCGCGTCTAGTTCTCTGTACGTATATATATATATATATATATATATATATATATATATATATATATATATATATATATATATATATATATATATATATATATATATATATATATATATATATATATATATATATATATATATATATATACTTGTTGTTTTTTCTTGGGAATATGGTTCTTGTTTTAATAATTAATTTTTTAAATTATGATGGAATTCATTTATTATTATTTTTTTCCGTATAAACGTTTCGGTATGGATGTATACCTTTTTCAATATATTCTAAAATTGAATTTCTTTATATATATATATATATATATATATATATATATATATATATATATATATATATATATATATATATATATATATATATATATATATATATATATATATCTCAAGAACCATTAATGTGAGAAACAGAAATTTTGTTGTTGCATAATGACAAACTCGGGTCAGTTGGTAAAGTAATATAAAGTTTATTATATACTTATTTGCAACAAAAAAATGCGTAAAGTGGGGAGAGTCGAGGCGCACGTATTATGAGCCTATTACCGCATATTCAAAAGTAGCTGATACAACGTGTATAAAGGCATTTTTTGCGAGCATTGGCGATTATTATTTTAAATTTACTATTTCTGTGTTACGGCTGTAAACAAATAAATGTGGATGAATTATGTGTTATAAAAAATCTTCGTAATTCAAGCTACAAATGATTATTTCCGAAACAGCTTTAACAAAATTGGGAAACAGCGGACATCATAGTCAAAGTTACAGTTAAGATATTTGTTTCTGTTATCGACTTCTGCAGAAAAGTACCATAACAATTTACTTATACATGCACGCATCTACATCTGAGGATAAATATTTAAAATTCAACAAACCGTATCTTTAAATGTCAACATGAACCTGCCATTTATATACGCATGTACATGGAATGGTAATGTTAATATTGACCCATTAGAATGGAGTTGGTTTTTGCATAACAGTCAATATTTTTCTATTACAACCAATAAGTTGCCAGCACCCGGGCATCTCATGAGAGTTTTTTTGTAAATGTAGAGATTCGTGCGAGAAGAATTGCCCTTGCATAATATTTCATTGCAGTAGTTTGTGCAAAAATTACAAAGGATTATCAAGTCATAATTCGACAAATGTAGCAGAAGTTATTCTTCTTATTGATTGATGTGTTTCAGATTTATTTTGTCATTTAAATATTTGTTTTTTATATACTGTTTTAAACTAATATACCAAAATTCAATTTAAAACAAATTTATTTAAATTAAAATAAAAAAACACAATGTATGTTGCCCTCGTCGGACACCCGGTCCGATGCCGACCTAGCATCCCCGCGTACGATGGCGACGGGGCAATTGTTAGGTTGGGCGGAGTGGGGCCGGTCCGGTCCGGGCTTAGAACTAGAAAATGTTAAATAACAATACAACACCTAAAAATAATACTTTTAAATTGTATAATATTAACAGGAACTAGAAATCAACGACGCATGCAAAAGCATGTGCCGTTGATGTAAAGCTTTAAAACAATGCAAAAAAATAAATTGTAAAAGATTTGTGTATATAAATTTAGAATTTTGATGATGCTACGGCGAACCAAAAAGCTCGCCTCTAAATAATACAGAACTACGGAGCGGGAATGTCCAACTCCACTTATTCTTGGATATGTGTTTTAAACTAATATACCGAAGTAGCACAGACCAACAAAATGTGACTTTTTTATACAACTAACAAATACTATACAATCTAGGAAAATAAAAGGAAAGTCTTAAAACTTGATAGTACAAAAATTATAAAGATCATTTAAATCCAACTATTAGTTTCCGAAATATAATGGATTCAATTAATTTAAGTCTGTCACCTTTAATTCAAGATAGCGGTAAACCCAGCAGTCCCACAGTGGGAACTCCTCAATTTTAGATACTTCTTAATGTCAAATAACATCTGTCCAAAATTCAGGTTTTCTCTAATTTTGTCCGCTATTCTGCTAACTTTCCTGCGCTCTATCTAATAAAGTAGATTACTTACGTGTCAGTTGATAATGTTAACTTTTCCATATTTACAGTAACTAGTTTAACTAAGATATTCTACGTTTAATAACTCAAAAACGGTATATGGTAGTGGTAACATGTGGTATATTTTTGAAATCAGGAACAAAGGATCATTCCAAAAATTAAAAAAAAAAATATTATGTTTTTGTATCCCTTGAAATCTGCACGCTACTGTACTTTCAATAGCATTTTAACAAAATTCAGTCATAACCACATAACTTTTGTTTAAAAATTTTTTTCTATAGGCAATAATAACGATGATAAGGGGTGGGTAATTTATAATGAATAACCCTGTACAAACTGTTAAAGGGGTAAGTACAATATAGTTATTTGTCAATAAATTCGAAACGTCTTAATTTGCAAAAAATTAAATTTCGATCATTTACTAATTTCATAATGTTACATATTTTGTCAAATTTTTATCTAAATATCATGAGTTGTTGGAGTAGTTACGAGGGGAGGGGATGAGAATGAATTTTTTGCTATAATTTTGTTTTTGTCTGTGCTAAAAACTGCATAAATAAAGATGCTCTTACTAAATTTTTAATAGGAACCATCGTTTTGGAGTTATTTGTATTTTAATACTACAATATCAACCTGGGACGAAAGGAAAACTCTAGAAATTATTTCTTCAATAAAAAACAGAAAAACTTTATTTCCTATTTTTATTACTAGAGGACTTCCAGCCAAGTACATGAACAATTTGTCCTACGTTTCGTCCGAGTTTTCGGACTTTTTCAAGGTTAAAAGAATTTTGCTGCTGATATTCGAGATTGTTTTAATTTGTTCTTGGTTGTAGCTCCAAAATTTGATTGTATTTGTTCAAAGAATCCCATTATTTTCGTAAATATATTGGTCACTGCCTCAAGGACCTAGATTATAGATGATATTTTACACAGGTTGTTGGCTGTTAAGGTAGAAATTATTTCTTCAATAAAAAACAGAAAACTCTAGTATTGGCAAGAGTTATGAGGATTAGTTCATTCGAAGGCGTTTATAAAATACCCTTTGAAATCAAGAGATAAGAATCTTTTAGAGTTAAACAGGGTAAACCTGAAAATTCTAACAGGCCTATATACCAGGCACTGCCGACTAAACTATCATCTGCATAAACTCGGCATAGCGGAAAATACCGAGTGCCGTCAATGCCTAGAGGATGATGAGGGCAGACCACATCTTATGCATCTGAGGATCTGATTCTCGATATTTGGCAAAGGGCACCTGCTGCCAGAGAATCTGGACGGATTCACACCCAATAAAGTTATCAGTTACATTAAGAGACTGAACTTATTGGGTGAAATATAATTAGGAGTGAGCCACAATACGCCTGCTGATGGTCGCAGTGGGGGGTCCGCGGGGACCCACTCACAAAAACCTAATACTGCAATACAATAACACACTACTCAAGTATCACCCACAATTCCTGTTCAAACGTTTCAATTGAATCAGTGCTAATGTTTGCTCTGGAGATTTACAAGTGGATTTTCATCTGCTAATAATTTATTGTTATGAAAATTAAAGATCACATTTGTCAGATTCAACTTCATTCATGAATAGAACAGTATTTTTAACATTTTTTATCAACATGCCTTCTTAGGAACGATTAATATAAACACACTATTAATTTTGAAATAGATATCTTTGTTTAATCACACTGATATTTTAATTATTTCTACGCTCAATTGTTTAGCAAAAAATAATTTAACGGTCACTAATTTTTCCATTTTCTATGTTACATAGTATATTTCAGTGAGAAAAGTAACAACAAAAAACTAGATTAATTTTAAAAAATCTTAACGTACTAGAAAACATTTTGTCATGGTTTAAAAAAGTAATTCTCTCTGTTGTTGACACTGTTTACTAATAGCGAGCAATATGGTAAAAACTGGAAGAGTTAAAATTTGAGATTATTGGTGCGATGAATTGTAAGAGAAGGATAATAAGCGTTTGTGGATAAAATTGCATAACACTTATTTTGTAAAAATGTAGATGTAATTACAGTAGTCTATTTAGCATTTATGAATAAATTAATATTGTGCATAAAAGTCCAGTTATTCTCCAGGAAAAATCGAAGGTCGTCAAGTAATATCTAGATATAAAGTAATGCAATACTATGACATAATAAAATATAAAGTTATTTTTACTTGAAGGAAACATCGGCACCTTCACCACTTATTGTAAATAATGTTTAGGATGGATATTCACTATTAAATAAGCCCAGTGTATAAGTTCCTTAGAAGCTATTACGTAATTTGCAGATTGGTTTACTTTTATAGTGGGGAGCGACTGAGTAGCCTTAGATTAATTATCTGGAGTAATATAAATTAGTAAAAATTCGCCATTTTGCATAACCTCGAAATGACATACAAATAAATGTGTTAGGGGAAGAGAAAATAGTATATTCAATGAGTGTGTAATGATAACTATTATCCACGAGGGTGAATAATAACCATTACATGCGTGTAGAATACCACACTTTATCCATGACTATTAAATAAAAACAATTTTTTGGTAAAATATCGTGATAAAAATTCTGTCAAACTTTGACGTTTCTAATGAAATAGCAATTCCGCGCTTGACGCTCATATTATGATATCAGTGAAATTTTATCCAAACAATTTCAAAACCAGTGAATAATGAAATCAGTACAGACACACACACAACAACCATTTCATCCGGCATTTGCCAAACGCCGCAGCTAAAATTCAAACTCAGGAGAGATACACAGTGCATGATTTGCGGTGTTCTGCCACACAATAACGCTCCAGCCAACTGTGCTATCGTCTCGGTATTTTAAAAACTCCACTATACATCCATGCCCCAGCCAGGATAGAACCCGGAACACCTTAGTTTCAAGCCTAACGGGTAAGCACTGACCAACTTATCCTTGAGGAAACATACATACTGGATACATTATTTAATAGTTGTGGAAAAAGCATATTTTTAAATAATTTACACGCGTTTCCATAATGACGATCAACAGGCGCTATACTTTTATATTGTTGTGATAAACATTTCAAAAAAAATTTGTGTGAGAAAATGCGCTTTGGTTAAAATTATTACTCCTAGTTATACTCTTAAAACAAAGTCATTAAGTTGGAATCAATTCATGGACTTTTGTAAGAAAAAAGTACGAGCATTTTTCTACAACGCCAGTTATTAAAATCGGTATAATTTTAGAAGATTGGGCCTTCAACATGAAATGAAATAATTGAAAGAATTATGAGGAGAGGTTTGTAAATCCATACGGATTACAACCACAAACATGTTTTAATGCTCTTTTTTTGAAACGGAATGGTACTATTTACGAAATTTTTCAGATGTTAATTTAGCTGTTGAAGCATTTTACATTAAACTGTACAGTATTTTGGACCAGTATGTACCCCAAATTAAATTTTATAAAAGGACATCCAAAATGGTACACTAGCAAAATATAAATAATATTAAACAAAAAGACAAGCATTTACGTAAGTACAAACTATTATTACTATTTAGAACAGTTTAAATGATTTAGAACTTTAATAAAACAACAGGGAGATTTAAAATATCAAAGGTACTTCTCTAATATTCAGTCTTTAATATCATTTGCACATTCAAAACTGCAACAAACACGAATACCTGGTAAAATGTCATATAAGGATAATAACAGTAACTACGATAATCCACAAGATATTGTAAACATATTTACAGTTTTATAGTACAGTTTATATCGTTCCATGTAATACACAAGACAATCACGTGACTATAGGCAATAATAACTTTTCAGTATTAAACATCTCGATGTTAGAAATTCAAGATGCTGTAAAAAAGCTAAAGAATAAAATTACATCCGGCCCAGACCTTATACCATCCTTTTTGGTGAAAGATCGTGCCAATGCATTCTTAACACCGCCTTTTATTCTGTTTAATATTTCAATAAAAACATAAATTTTTCTCAACCGATGGAAGGTGGCAAAGGATTTTTAAAGCAGGCGTTACAGACAAACTTCTCTTTTGTGTAATTTTGCTAAAGTTCTTGAAATCATTTTCTACAATCGCATATATATGTCCACTAAAACATATTATCAGTAGATCAGGACAGGTAGACGCTTTGTATACCGATTTTACCAAAGCCTTTGATCGCATCGACCATCCATTACTCTTATAGAAATTAGCAAAGTATGGATTTAATTTAAAACTATTAAATTACTTTCAATTATATTTAACAGGCAGACAACAATTGGGCCTTTACTATTTCTATTATTTATTGACGATTTATGCACTGAATTGAAGTGCAACAAATTAATCTTTGCAGATGATTTAAAAATCTTTAAAAGCATAAATTCCGTAAACGATTGTATGTATCTTCAAGAAAACCTTGATATAGTCAGCAAGTGGTGCGGCCTGAACAAAGCTAGTATCAAAGCTGCTAAATATAGTGTCTTACACAAAAAAGAAAAATTGCTTTAACTACAACTACAACGTTAATGACACTATTTTAGAGCGCATACAAACAATTAAAGATTTAGGTATATATTTTGATTCTGAACTGAGTTTTGTCGAACATACATATATCAAATCTAAAGTGTCAACCAAAATGTTAGGATTTATCATAAGAAACTGTAAATCATTTACTTATTTAAATTGTTTACAATCATTATATTATTCTTATGTACTATCAAAACTTGAGTACGGATCCATAATTTGGAACCTCTACTATTTAGTTCACAAAGACGCGGTAGAGCAAGTTCAAAGAAAATTTTTTAAAATTTTTATCATTTAGAGATCCAGGATTATATCCTGAGAGGGGCATAGATAACAATTATCCTCTAAGCACATTTCATTTTGAAAGTTTAGAGTATCGACGAATTTGTTCTGTGCTACTTTTTCTCTACAAATTATTACATAATAAAATTGACTGTCCTCAAATTCTTTCACAAATTAATTTTTTTCCTCCAAATATTTTTAAATAATTTACACGCTTTTCCATAATGACGATCAACATACTCCTAAAACAAAGTCATTAATTGGGAATCAATTCATAGACTTTTGTAAGAAAAAAAGTAAGAGCATCTTTCTACAATGCCAAATATTAAAATCGGCATAATTTTAGAGGATTGGGCTTTCAACATGAAATAAAAAAATTGAGAGAATTATGAGGAGAGCTGTGTAAAATCCATATGGAACATAATCGCAAACATGTTTTAAAGATTACAACATTTCATTTGACCCACTTTCTGACATACAATACAATTTGATATCGGAATTGTACATTCAATATTGTTAATAATTATAAGTAAATTTTCGTAAATTTTATTACGAATTCGTAGATTGCATGTTGTAATAAATTGTATTATTTAGTATATACGTGCAAGTACAGACTACGAACATGAGTTACTACAAATGTTGTAAAACTAAACAATTATCACATTACGTTTGTGTTAAATGTAATAGTGTATTTCATAAATCTTCTGTATCAAAGTTTAAAGGTAAAATTAGATTTATTAAAGGAAATAAGATTAAGTGTTGTGAAAAAGACATATCTATCTCTGATATTGACAATGAAAATAAAGAGTTATTGGGAAAAACTATATATGATCTGACGGAAGATAGTGAATTGAAAAACAATTACATTCAGAAGTTGAAGTTCGAAAATAATTTATTTGTAGAAGAGACAATGAAAAGGGAAGAGGAACTGAACGACTTATTTACCCAACAAAAAATGCCACCGAGGAAATTAAATGTTTTGAAAAATCAATTGAAAAAAATTTTAACAGAAAAAAACAAAGCAAGTAAGTAAAACAAACAAATTCTATGATAAAAAAAGAAAAAAACGTATCGGCTTCAACTGAATCACCTAAATTAAATTTGGATATACACGATATTGAAATACACGGTGAGAATATAAATAAAAGTTAAAAACCGCAAAATATTGACGCATTACTAATAAAGTTAATGAGGATACAAAAACAACTGAGGACGTAAATACTTGCAATATTAATACAACCATAAACATAAACAAGAAAAAGAGAATTCTGTTATTAACAGATGATAATTAATAATATAAGTTGGTAATTGAGAAAATTAGTAGTTTTAAGCGCATATGAAATAATATCAATTAAGAAGCCAGGAGCTCCTTTAAACTAGGTCATGGAAACCATTGAGATAGTTACAAAAGATTTTAGTTTAGAAGGGTTTGTCATTATAACAGGTGGTTCTAATGACATTGAATTAAATAAAACCCCTTCATTTCGGCTAATTTGCAAGAAGCCTAAGTTGTGTATAAATACAAACATTTTATTTACATTGCTTCCATACGTCACCAATGGTTTTTTAAAAAATAAACACATTTATAAATTCAACACAAGGCTGAATCTTTCTAGCTAAGTTTAATAAATGCACTGAAGGACTTGTTAAATACATAGAAGAAAACACAAATCATAAATATTTTAATCATAAGCTAGTGGCTTCTAGTGTAAAAAGTATTTTATTACAGAGGAAATGCCTGAACAAGACTTTGACATTTATTGGAATTAGTAAGATGAATCATGGAACTGTGTCAGAAGAAACATTTAATAGAGGTATACACTTAGAGTCGGAGAAAGACTTCTATAATTATCGAGCCGAATGATCAAAATTCGGAACCACTGAATGATTTGTCATTAAGTGTTGAACTTAAGAGGGCTAATCTAACCAGTGTTTGTAAGGTAATTTTTCAAAATTTATTTCTTCCATACGGTTTGGTCAAATTACACCAAATTTGGAGGATCAGTAGTTGAAAGTGTAATAGAGGGTACATGTATATCTATTTTAATTAATTTTCACTTTATGTAGGGAAAATTTATACTGTAAATATAAGTGAAATTTGGACGTGATTAGCTCCTGAATTATGATATCAATCGGTAAAATTCGAGGTAAAATTCATACATGCCGTCTAGAATGAATCTTCATAATTATGCTCAGCAAGTTTCAAAGTTTTATTCCGTACTATTTGGTTAAAAAGAAATTTCTAAATAAGTATTTTTGTTACTACAAATGGAGCAAGGAAGTGTTACCTCTATCGGGAATCGCACCTCAATAAAGTCGGTGAATAAAACGTCCAGTGAAGGTATAGTCAAGAGCAAAATTATTCAGCGGCGCATGTATAAAAACTTTCTAGAGAGTGACACGGCTATCCGAAACTTTTTCCTGACTAGGCCCCTTAATGCTTCACATTTTTTATACCCTGGACAACCGACTACTCTCCCATCTCGGGAGCTATTTTAGAAATTAATAAAGCCAAAGTAGCATGTAAGTTAAACAATGTCTTTCATATAAATGTCCAGTGTTTAACAACTAAATTACCTATGTTAGAAATTATTTTATCAGAATTAAATACTCCAGACATATTGTGTATATGTGAACACTGGATGAACCTCATCCAGTCATCAGTGACGGTTATTAAAAATTATAAGATTATAAGTAACTTCTGTAGAACAACACATATACATCGGAGATAGCTATATTCTGTAAGTCTAACGAAACCGAGAATTGTAAAGTTTTGTGTACAAAACGGTATTGCATAGAAGTGGACATCGAAATAGTAGCAGTATTGTATAATGAAAACACTTGTATTGCTAATATTTATAGGTCACCAAAAGGGAATTTTAATAATTTCCTGCTGCATCTGTCCTTGTTCTTAGCAGATTGTACAAGCAAATTTAAGTGTATAGTATTAACAGGAGATTTTAACGTAGACAAATTAACAAACACTCGTGAAAATAGATTTTTATCTGACATAATTGCCTCCTTCTTATTAAGATCGTTAGTAAATGAACCGACAAGAATTGATTCACGAATAGGCTTTTTATTTTAATTTAACGGAAAATTATAACCTTACATTAATAGATCCACACATATCCGACCATAAAGCGCAATTATTTAATTATAGTTTAACGGGCAATGTCTGTACCAACCCTCTTTTACATAGAGTGAGAGAGTATAGAGTTTTTTCTGAGCAAAACATCTTTCATTTTGCTAACCTGCTTTATAATAATTTTGACTTATTTACTAAAGCAACAGTACCAACGATTACTATAGTGAATTTTTAGCACACTCTCAATGGTGTCTGGATACGAGTTGTCAAAAGAAAGTTATATCAATCAAAAATAATAAGAAACCTCAAACTGATATCATAACAAAATAGGAATTAAACAACTTAAATTATCTCTATCATATTCATAAAACTTCCGGTTGTCCTGAACTAACGAGATCATTCAGATTCTATAAAAAAATATATTAATAACAAAATATCTAATATAAGAAAAGAAATTAATACAAACATAATCGAAAACTCGGAGAATAAAAAATAAAACTTTGTGGCAAATTGTTAATAATAGATTAGGGAGACAAAAACAAAAAAACCAAAACTAGTATAAAAGTAAATGATGAAATTATAAATTATCAGAAAAAAATATGCGAAATATTTGGAAATAACACATCAAATAAATGCACAACAAACAATTAACACATCAATTTCTTTTGAACCTATAACAGGAGATGAAGTTATCAATATAAAAGACAAAATGAAAAACAAAAAATTCAACTGGTGTTGACGATACATATTAGAAGTTTTGTAAACACGTTCTAGCAGATTCTCTTGCATATCTCATAAACTTATCAGTAAATCTTGGACAGTTCCCAGATAACTTAAAATTAGGTAAAATAATCCCATTGTGTAAAAAGGAGGATCCGCAATTAATTCACAATCATAGACCCATAACCCTACTGAGCTACTTATCTAAAATTCCCGAAAAAGCAGTTGCTAATAGAGTATATGAGTATTTAGAATGTAATAATCTTTTTTACTGAAAGCCAATTTGGTTACCGGGCCAATAAATCAACTGAAATAGCAACCCTTGAATTTGTACAAAAAAATCTACGATTATCTTGATAAAGGTAAAAAAAGTAGCCTTCTCTTTTTGATCTAACTGAGGTTTTCGATTCGGTTAATCCGAAATACAAGCAATATGACTCAGTGGCAATATTCTAAAGTGGTTAATCTCTTATCTAGAAAATAGAAAAATAATTGTCTCAATGAACTCGGAAACTTCTAATATCGTGGAAATGGAAATTGGTGTAGCTCGGGGCTCTATTATAGGTCCACTTTTATTTCTGATTTTCATAAACAATTTACCAGAGTGTATTACTGATTGAGAAGTATTCATGTACGCCGATAACACATCTGCTATAATTCACAGTGATACCGTAAATGAGTTAGAGAATGTAACAATTAGAGTCATTAAAAGATTTGAGGAGGTGCCACAGGAATTCTTTAATTATTAATATGAACACAGCGGTATTTTTATATTTTACAAATATCACGAACCCTAATATTATTCCCAAAATAGATTATGTTGATACAAGTGAGAAAGTAACATTCTTAGACTCTGTGATAGACTCAACTCTAAATTTTATCCCCCAAATAGACAGTCTCTGTTCTAAGTTAGCAGTCTCTGTTCTAAGTTAGTTGCCATTTTAAATTTGAAAGAAGAGCTAAATTAGTGGATTAATAACGTTACTTTCTCAGTTAGTAGCTGTAACATTGGTATATAATAGGGACAATCCGTTGAGGCAAAAAGGGTTTTTGTAATGCAAAAAAGAATTATTCGGATATTGTTTAATCTGAGCTATAGAGAGTCATGTAGGACCACATTTAAAACAAAAAAATAATGACTGTTACTTCATTTACATATTTAAAATTTCTTGTTTCTTACACAAAAATTTGCATAAACTTAGTACTAATAATAGCATTCAAATTATCACACCAGAACTGCATAAGAAATACATATTAAAAATTTTAATCTTAGCAAGTATAAAAAATCACCTTATGTTACTGGTAGTTATATATACAACAGACTTCCTCTAGAAATAAAATCAGAAAATTCGTTCAAGTTGTTTAGAAATAAACTTAGAATATTTCTGACTGAACACTGTTCCTATGACATGACCGAGTTTCTTAATTTTATATAATTTTATGTTTTACTCTGTATTTTATGTTCTCACATATCTTACCTATTATACTATACATTTCTGTATAACTTTGATTTGTTTTATACACTTTTACTTTTATTGTGACAAAACTAAAATATTGTTCTTGTAACAAGATTTTATAGTTAATAAATTTATTTTTATTTCTATATCTGAAATAAAATTTGGTACTATTGTTTTATTTTCTTCATTCGTGAAATAGTCATGACAAACACTACTTGTAATATAATTTTTCGCGGCTAAATTTACTGATTGTTTTACTCGAGTTTGTTGCTTAGGACAATTTCGCTCGAGACATTGATTTTGTCGGCAAATTTTTATCACATATGTTAATATATTATATGAATTCTGTAAGTTATGTTACTATTTAAAGTTCTAACATTATTTCTGTTTTGTTTCAGTGATACGATAGATGATGATTCAGACGACAAAGATTCGAAAAGGTAAGTAAATGAAGGAAGACTTTTGAGACACGTATTTGAAGATCTTTTGTGTATAGGAAATCAAGAAATTTAAGTGAGAAAAAGAAGAGATCAATTTAATCTTCTCGTGAATGAATTAAGTTCAATGGTATCTACGGGGGCAGAAAAATGGACAAATCTACAGTTCTCAAATCTACCATTTCCTTTTTTGAAAAATCATAATGGTAAGTAATTTTTTAGACCTGCAATAATTTATGCATAAAAGTTATTGTTTATAGAGGACGCATCTTGAAATAAATAATAATATATTGACATTTTTATATGCCTTTCTGGGGTGCGTTTAACATTATGGTATATATTTCGACACCGTAACTATCTCTTTGGTCAATTTTAATTTATCCGATCAATAGTAAGCGGAGTACCGCATGGTTACCCTTTCCCTTTTGCACAATACGATTTCTGACGGCCTCGGGTTTTTGAAACATCAATACCTAAGCATTCATTTTATATAAAATTCAGCTTATAACAACGAAACCCCCACAGAACTTATTTTTATGCATTTTTTTAAACGCCGGACGATTATTCTACTATTAACTAATGGCTAATCTGAAATAAGCCACTAGACCATTCAGACTAGCGCTTCAGCATCGTTCAACATTTTGGTAGTGATTTCATCACTCCGCTTACTATTGGTCGGATAAATTAAAACTGACCAATGAAATAACTACGGGTGCCGAAATATATTCTATTTTCATTTTACCCCAATTAACCACAAACGTTATTTGACACATAGCAAAATCTGATTATAACACAATGCACTGTTTTCAATCATTATGTCAGCTTAAAGTCACCACCTAGCGAGATGCTTTATTTCTGGCACTATTTGTAGTGGTGCGTGCTAGAAAAAGAGCATTTCGCAAGGTGGCGATTTTAAGCTGATGAGTATGGTACATTAGATTTTTTTATATTATCGTCAAATATGGCTGCGTCATCCTTCGGGTACAGGGTCGAATTTCGAATTTTTCAATCAGTTTCGTTAAGAACGACGGAAGTGTTTCAATACTAGATGGGTTAATAAAATATTCTAGTGGGTCAGTAGGTGGTATTTTTCGAGGGTGTTTTATATTGCTTTTAAGACTTTTCATAAGTGTGTTAGTGCTAAGTGTATTTTATACAATTTGTGTCTACATATACATATATTTTAGCAGATAAAGTCTTTAACAGGTATGTAGGCGAAATTTCCCTCTGTGTATAAATGTATTTTATACAGTTGTGTTTTTATAAATATTTTGGCGGGCGGTGATTATTTGGGTCTTTCCTGTTCACAACTGGCTGTGGTAAAATAATATTGGAAAAATGTTCAGACCCTAGAAATGTCCTTAACCCACCACCAGCAAATAATGTCAAGAAGATGTAGAAGCTGGTAATGTTTCACAAATTACAGAGAGAGTTTCAAAACAGCATGACAGCAATCACAAAAAATAGTTTTAAATATTTACAGAAATATGAATGAAAATGAAAGGGAAACAGGAGCCGTGGAAAAAACAGTCTACTTAACAGAAGTTCAAGAACGAACTGTTTAAGAGCAATATAAACGAAAAGCTAGGCAACAACAATGTTAAATTATAATTGGTGAAACTGACTAACAAGAAAAATTGCTTCTAATTTTAATTTAGATTTAGATTTTAAGTTAGAGTAAAACATAATTCAACAGAAGCGATATCAAATACATATTTATCTAAGACACTACTTTTAAATCTGTTGTATTATTGTGTTCATTGTAAAACTTACAGTATCTTTCAATTCCAAAAAAGAAGATTGAAAAGTCTTCTGTTCCTACTAACTTCAATAATACTTTTAATTTTCGTAAGACTAATTTTCCTTTTATACAAACATATCCTTAATACTAATTGGAACTTTTTACACGATTACGATGACGTTCAGGAAGCATGCGCTTCTTTCTATAGACTGCTAAATCAGATATTTGAAAAGCATGTTCCTATTATTAGCACCACCAGTAAAAGGACTTTTCCTCCATGGTTTAACGTAGATATAAGGAAAAACATTAGGTTAAAAGAAAAGGCTTGGCGGACTTATAAAATGACTGATAATGCTAATGGTTTAGCAAATTTCAAGAGGAAAAGGGCCAAAATAAAAATGGATATAGACATTTCGTTTAAGAATTACACCACCATTGTAGAAAACTGTATACAGTCTAACCCAAATAAATTTTGGTCCTATATTAATGGTAAAAAAAGGAGTCAGTAATACATCCAATGCAATGATGTATAACGAATCGTCTATAAATAACCCAAACAACATAGTCAATGCATTTACACATCTACAATAAGCCAACGCCAACAATGAAAGCTACCGAGTTAATAGCAATCTAATAATAAATTCTTTTTCTGAAATGCAAGTGTTACACGCTATAGGTTAGGTTAGGTTAGGTTTGTTGTGAGTGGGTCTCAGTGGACCCTCCACTGCGGCCATCAGCAGGCCTATTGTGGCTTTACGCCTAATTATATTTCACCCAATAAGTTCAGTCTCTTAATGAAACTGATAACTTTATTGAGTGATAATGTGTCCAGATCCTCTGGCAGCAGTTGCCCTTTGCCAAATATTGAGAATCGGATCTTCGTCACAACGGGATAGGTGCATAAGATGTGGTCTGCCTTCTCATCATCCTCCAGGCATAGACGGCACTCGGCGTTTTCCGCTAGGTCGAGTTTATGCAGATGATAGTTTAGTCGGCAGTGCCCGGTATATAGGCCTGTTAGAGTTTTCAGGTTTATCCTGTTTAACTCTAAAAGTTTCTTAGCTCTCGATTTCAAAGGGTATTTTATAAACGCCTTCGAATGAACTAATTCTGGTAACTCTTGCCAATACTAGAGAGTTTGCCTTTCAGCCCAGGTTGAGATAGCCATCTAGGCAGTACTTGAGGATATGCCAAGTATTGGTTCTGGTCCGATGAATCGTGATCCCGCTCCTTCTCTGGCTAAGGAGTCCGCTATTTCGTTACCTTCCATACCAGAGTGGCCGGGTATCCAGACCAGAGTCACTTTGTTGTTCTTGCTCAAATGATTTAGAGCTTTCTGACAGTTCCATACCGTTTTGGAGTTACACCGGTAGGAGCCAAGAGCTTTTATAAAAATTTTTATTGATCTGCGTGTAAGATGCATATATTTCAGCCTTCGTACACACAGTTCAATGGCATGAACCTCAGCCTGAAAAACAGTTGCATGAGTACCTAGGTTTGAGACTATCCTCACCCTTGATCTGTAGCTGTGTACTCCGGCTCCTGTTCCCTCGGGAGTTTTGGAGCCGTCTGTAAACCAACAACTGTCTGCCTTCAGTAGGTTGGCTTTATTCCGATCCCACTCATCTCTTTCTGGAGAAAGGATGTTGAAGGTCAGCTATAAGACATATTAAACACGCTATAAGACATATTAAATCTGAATTCACTTCTGGACCTGATGGAATCCCTGCCTTTGTATTAAGACATTGTTCTAACGCATTTGCCCTCCCACTTAGCATTTTGTTTAACCTGTCATTGAAAAATAATACCTTTCCAAAAATATGGAAATGCTCTAAAGTTTGTCATGTTCATAGAAAGGGAAATCAACTTGAAACCACAAATTTTCGACTAATAACAGTTATATGCACCTTTTCCAAACTATTAGAATTCCTGTTACACAATTTTTTTATATGAACATATTAAAAATGCCTATCACCTCAACAACATGGTTTTATGAGGTCGCTCTACTATCACTAATCTTATGTGTATGCAGTACATAGCAGTATCGATTGACATGCATAAGCAGACGAATGTTATTTACACTGATTTCTCTAAAGCATTCGACAGACTTGACTATAATAAGTTACTTCATAAACTTAACAATCACTGCATCTCCATGGACATAATAACGTTTTTTACGTCATATCTTACTAATAGAGTATAGTATGTATCTGACAATGGTTACAAGTCTGTCGAATACACCGCTATGTTTGGAGTCCCTCAGGGATCAATACTGGGCCCCCTTTTCTTTAATATATATGTAAATGACATTATCGATGATGATTTAGATGTGTCCTGTCTACTATATGCATTCGATCTTAAGATATACCCAAGAATTGAATGCATAAACAACTGCATTAAGCTTCAAACCTTTCAAAAATATACTCTTAGTCGATAACAAACAATTTGATTCTTGATGTTCAAAAAATGTAATATAATGACGTATACCAAAAAAATCTGAAATCACAAATATAATCATAATATAACCAAATATTGTCCAGACAAATTACTTTCAAGGACTTAGGCGTAACGTTCGATAAAGTGTTGTCATTTTCGACTCACAATGAGAACATTGTGGCAGAGGCCCTGAAAACACTGGAATTTATACTACGCAATAGTAACGATAGTCGTGCCTGAACCTTCGAAGAGTGAACAAGCAGATTGCAGAGCTTAAGGTCCTTAAAATTTTAAAATAAAGTGAAAAAAATATGTAGGAGAGTATAATAAACTCAATAAACAGTTATACCGCTGGAAAAACCAAAATTGTTCCATAATCAGTTCCACCGACAAAGGACAAAGTGTTTTATTGTTATTGTGTAGTGACTCAAAAGGTCACCTGTCAGTCAATAACGCAATCGGCAATAAACATTGCCGAGTGCCATAATATAATAATGACGGCATGAAGTACAAGATCGAAGTTGGAAACAAGAACGGCATGTGAATGTGTGGAAATTAAAGAGATTTGGAATGATTTTAAGTCCAAGTTAGAGGCGTGTTACAATGTTATTATGCAGCAAAATATAATGATTAATGAAATGCGAGAGGAAATAAAGGAAGTAAAAGAAAATAAATCAGCAGCACCATCTAAAAACATCCAACCAACGTATGCTGAAATTCTTGG
This sequence comes from Rhamnusium bicolor, assembly GCA_029963845.1. Taxonomy (NCBI): domain Eukaryota; kingdom Metazoa; phylum Arthropoda; class Insecta; order Coleoptera; family Cerambycidae; genus Rhamnusium; species Rhamnusium bicolor. The sequence continues at coordinate 48,254 of JANEYF010000822.1, forward strand.
TAAACAGGAACATGTTTTAGTCGTTAAACCCAAAATAGAAAAAGAAACAAATGAAATTAAAAAGATTTAAGAAGTAATAAAAATCCAGTGGACTTGCAAGTGGGTTTAAATATTCACAAAATTACACGCAATGGAGGAGTAATTTTAAAATGTTCAAAGCAGGGCTTCAGCTTACTGTAAAGGAGGACATTAAAACGAAATTGGGAAATAATTATGAAATTATGTTCCAAAAAAATTAAAGCCAAGGGTTATCATTACTGATATTGTGGAGGAAAAATTAGCAAATAAAGTAGATGATAAGGAGTTGATTGAGCAGATTCTTAGGGGAAAATAAAATACCTCAAGAAGCTGAGACTTTTTAACTATTATTTTTATATCTATTTTTTTTTATGTACATACAATCTATCTATGGATCAATAAAGAATATATTATCTTATTTTAACAACTGCGACACTGTTAAACTGTTGTATTATTCAGTTATTCGTACAAAGCTTGAATATGCTTGCCTTGTTTAGAATCCTCACTACAATATTCAAATAAATAAAATGTTGAATCGATTCAGCGGAGATTTCTAAAATTGTTGGCTTTTAAACTAGATGGTTTCTATCCTGTCATAGGTTTTCTCAAGAAATTCTGCTGAACAGATTTTCTCTGATCTCTCTGGAGTGTCGGAGAGAATACTTTTTTATCTCATTTCTCCACAAATTATGCAATGGTATACTCGACTGCACAGAATTAGTTAGTTACTTAAATTTTCATACCTCCCGCCTCACATCTAGACATGAGCAGTGCTTTTATCTACCAATTCCGCGTACTAATATTTTGAAATATCTTCCAGTATATAAGATGTGCATTGTGCAGGTTTACAATAATCGCTAAGATGATTTTGACATATTTTTTGACAAAGTAAAAAAAAATGGTGAAAAGTATAAAAAGAAGTAAAATAAAAAAAAGAAATAAAGGGAAAAAAGGGAAACAAACAAAAGAACCTACAACCTCCACAACATGAGGACCTACGACAATACTATTTTTATTTTTGATTGTTTTTGTTTTTCTCTTCCTTCTCTATGGATATTTATTAGTTTCTGTAATTTGTATTTGCATATTTATTGGTCTTTGTAATTTGTCTATGTATTAGTCTTTGTAATTCTGTACTAGTTCCATCCTGTAAATGGAATTTGTTCTGTTCGTTGGTGTAAAATAAAATAAAATACAGTTAAATAAAATACACAGAAATTTGAAGTACGGCTCTGTATGCCGCTAATTAGCTCTTGTCGGCATGTTAGAGCGCTGGCTTTGATGCTTTTATAGAAGTTTTTTCTAGCCTTTTTATATGAACAGTACCTCTATAACAAACTGTACAAATTTTAAATTAAATATAGATATATAAGTACTAAATAAAATTATATGTAAAACTGGCTTCTATGTTATTATTTTTATTCAAACATTTAAAATTATTTTGTTATCTCCCAATAATCAAAAGTTATCCTCAAAATTTTGTAAATTTTTTGATTTATTGAATTTTCCTATTTTTTTTTAAGTCGCAAACAAATGTTTTGAAACGGTATTGCTAATATTTTGAGTGTAGTGAATTCTCTCACAATATTGTGATGTAATGTTCAAAATTATAAAATTTAAAAGCTGCTATTGTGTTCCAATATATTTTTTCGAGATAATTACTTGATTATTAATAATGTATATTTGTTTTCTTGCAGAGCTTGCTGTTCGATCTCGAATAAACGAAATCCAAGAGGATTGGAAACCTACTTTTCTAACCAACGAAGAATTCACTCACTTAGTTTTAGAAGCCGTTGACGGCTTTATTATGGTATTTTCCTCATCTGGTCATATTTATTACGCTTCAGAAAGTATTGCCTCACTCTTAGGTCACTTGCCAGTAAGTTCAGTTTTTAAATTCATCTTTAATGATATGTGTTTAATTGCACAGTAATATGGTCGTAAAAATAGTAGTAAAGTCCTAAAACGATTTTGTATATCACAATCATATTCGGTTTTTTTACTTATTTGTAAAAAATCAAAAAATAATTTTTTTTATCGTTATTTTGCAGAGTGACGTGCTCAATACGACAATATACGAATTGGCGAGTGAAGATGAACAAACAAACTTATATAATGTGTTACTAAGTCCGTCCGAAGAAGAGAAGCAAGTAGTCTTTTCTTGCCACTTACGACGTGGGGGACCTGGCGCCAAAAATCCTCCTACCTACGAGCTTGTGCATTTTGCTGGATATTTTAGTAAGCCTGTTTTATAAAGTTCATATTTCTATTTAACGCTGAAATTGAATTCGCAGTTATTAATTGTAATTTTCACTGGTTAACAATAAATAATATAAACATAATTTAAACTATTTATTTGAGCCACCTGCTATCACATATTATTATTATTAAATAATTCACGTGAATGCTACAGTCTGAGTTATGATATAATGCACGTGTTGGTCTCGGTGAAGGACGAAAAAATACGTTTGCAAGGTTTATGTATTCATTAAAATAAACATTACTGTTAATATTATCGATAGATGCAAATTGTTAAGAAAAGTTGATTAACGCTGTTTTGTTATACACAGATTATTTTAATATAAATTGAGTATGTGCATACGGAATTTATTTTTTGTAGAATTTAATACATTTCGTTTACATTATTTACGTAGTAATTTTTTTCTCCCAGAAGGTTTCAATTTAACACTTATTAGAAAAGTTTTTAGACCGGCTTATTAATAGTTGGAAAAAGTTTTGTTGGGTAAAGGTCTTTATTTTGAGAAAAACTACTTCATCAACTTGCCGACGTTTCAGTAAATTTTATTACCATCCTCAGGGCACTACAAGATATAAAATTATGATGTATGTACCATATACTAACTACTCGCATAACCCTTACCTAACAAAACTTTTTCCAACTATTAACTCTTAATATTTATTAAATTTAGTTTCCAAAATTTCATATACTAATAAGGAATAAAGAAATTTGCATGCCTTATGTACTGCATTACTTTTTAGGATCAGACGAAGATATGGTGCAAGACGATAACAGGTTTAATGGCTATTCAGGTGAAGCGGATACAAGGTAAGCCATTCAGAATCACAATAATTACGTCACCTAACCACCTCTATTTTTAGACCGGTCTTTGTTGGCACAGGAAGGATTCAAACTCCCCAGTTAATCAAAGAGATGCCCCTGGTTGACTCCATAAAAAGCGAATTTACTTCGAGGCACAGTTTGGAATGGAAATTTTTATTTCTTGATCACAGGGCACCGCCTATCATAGGTTATCTGCCGTTCGAACTGCTAGGCACTTCAGGTTACGATTATTATCATGTGGATGACCTGAATAAGGTTGTAAGTTGCCACGAGGCGCTTATGCAAAAGGCGAAGGGACTTCGTGTTACTATAGGTTTCTCACCAAAGGTCAGCAGTGGATTTGGCTGCAAACTAGGTTTTATATCACTTACCATCAGTGGAATTCTAAACCAGAGTTTATCGTTTGTACGCACAGGGTAGTTAGGTAGGTCGTCAACTTCAATTTACCAAGAAATTTAAATCACAGCATAGAACCATATGAGAAAAGTTCTTTTCTTTTTGTTAATACATTTCGTCGCAAAGATGTAAAAAATGAATCATTCGCACAGATTTAGTTCCGCTTCAGCAATAATTTACTACTGAAAATGAAAATGTGTATATACAGAGTAACATTAAATAGTTAGCCTAAAATTAAGGAGCAATTTCTAGACACTCGAGGTTTATAATAACGGTTTGAAAATTAGGAAACAAGCTACCATGGTTCCGAAAGTTCCTGAGTTTTGGGACTCAAGCAATAAGAGGTCTGAGCCCAAATGAATGTAACAAAACTTCTACACGTCGAGCCAGAACACTATACGACTGTCAGTATGCGCAGTTTACAATTACCCGTCTGTTGTAAGCAGGATGTGGCGATCGCAGCGTGAATGTCAGAAGGGGCTTTTAGAGTAAGTTAGGATATTGCCTTGCTCAAGAAGGAGATATTTTTGAGCATCTACTAAAAAAATGATTAACTAATTTTTTTAATAAATATAAAATCATGTCTGATATGCAATGTGGTTTTAGGAAAGGCAGGACCACGCAAGATGCCATTTGTGATCTAAAATATATGATTCTTTGGATAAAAGTGAATCATCCTTGGCTATCTTCATAGACCTCGCCAAAGCTCTCTATACTGTCCATCACACTAAATTATTATATAAATTAAATACGGTTGGAATTTGAGGGAAAACTCACAATCTATTAAAAAGTTATCTAAAGAATAAAGTTAATTATGTCTCTATTGAGGATATAAATAGTAATCCCAAGAACGTACAATAAGGTGTACCTCAGGGGGCCGCCCTAGGACCTCTTTTATTCTCTTGGTACAGAGCGAAAAAATATATATATATTGCTATTAGCTCCTACAAAGTAAATCTTCCAAATATCAATTCAATCAAGATAAATGTAAATAAAAACACAATTATATTATCAGAGCATGATAATGTAAAATACTTGGGTATTATGATCGATATACATATAAGATGGGATCTGCATACAAATTTAATTGTTTGAAAAATCAGAAGTATAATATCAAAATTAAAATGTCTTAAAGAATACTTGAATTTGTCTGAGCTAAAAATAATTTACTATATTTACTATATACGGTATCATTTTTTTACAAAACAAAATCACCATGAGACTAGATCCATGCAGGTTTAAACTTATTGATTCTGCATTCAGCAATGAACTCGGTCTTGTTCAAAAGCACGTAATACTAATTCTTCTATTATCAGCACCATCATCAGCTAAACATAGAAAATCAAAATATCTTTTTTAAACCATACAAACATTATCAATTGTCTGGTAATTTCGTCATTTGTTCTTTCTGTTTTTTCTATTCGAGTTACATTGTTTTTGATTTTTTTCTATTAACTAACGAATATACTGTTCACTTACTAATTTAAAATACAACCCTCCATGCCTAAAAATAATTACTGATTGTCTAATATTTCCCTGAAGAGTGTGTTTTTATTTTAGTTATACAGACGTCATGAAACAGAGCCAAAAAAGAGATTTTAACGGTTTCGAAAACTCAGAGGAATCTTCCCCGTCCCTAGGGGGCGGCTCATCTGCCCTTCCTTGGCCCAGTAAAGGTGGTAGTAAAAGTGTTGTGCGTCACAGACCTGCTTCCGACTGTACATCAATGTCGGCGGATTCACCTGGTTCAAGACAATCGGTTATGACCTCACCACGCTCAGCGGTAAGCATTTTTTTGGTTGTAATTGGTTGTTAACAGAAGACTAGACGAGTTATTTAAAAAAATATGAAACACCGTTATTATTAGTGACGAAATTAATGTCAGTGCTTTTGATATTAGGAAAAAACGGTGGAGAAATTATTTTACGTTCGGGATAAAATTAGGAAATACAGTTTTAGAAAATAACATGGCATTTGTCATTTATCAGTTTGTCTAAGATATCTACTAATATTATATATTGTTTTAAAGGAAATTTTATACAGATTTCAAAAATGAAGAAATATATAGGGTGTGCTATTTAAAAAAACATAATTTTGTGTTATATACGCAAAAAACTGGATATAGAACGTTTTTGCAGAGATAAAAAAATTTTCACAAACTAAAAAGTTATAAGTATACGGTTTGGGTAATTAAATTTTGCTCAAAAATCGAGCCTAGACACCTTAGTTACGTTTTGTCTTCCTCTTCGGGAAATAGGAGAAACCCCAAAAACTTTGAATTTGTAGAGAAAATGATGTAACTGGAGCAAAGCGAAATAGTGAATATTTAAAGAGGGACGATTCGTGAATTCCTGGGACAGCAAAATCGACTTCTTTTTTCCGTAAAAGTTTGTTTATGCAGGAAGGGATTTTTGGCGAAATATGATAATATCGAAAGAGCAAATAAGAAAAGAAACGACTTAATTTGGAAGTCATTGGAAAAAACGATGATTAAAAGTATTTCAAATTGTACATTTAGTTAAATACTATTTTTTTTTTATGGCAAAATGATAATTTACCAAACGTTTGATTTGGTTGCAACTCGGGCACTGCTAAGATAAATTCAGCCACTGGATGTTTTTAAGAAATCGTATGATGTGAAGCGTTCTGAGCAATTACTATGCATATAATACCATCTTAAAAGAAAAAGGAATATTTTCCTTTCCCCTATAATCCAAAATACGAGAGTCGCTTCGGCGTTCAATTATCGAGGGAATTTACAAATAGTATGTTATACTTTAAATAATGTTTATTCCCTTTGCAATTCAAGGTGGATTTTATTTAACCATATTACACAATTTTAGAACTAAAAAGAAAGTTTCTATATTTTCAATATTATTGCACTGAACATGTTTTTATTTTGTTACGCCCATGGCAATCTCACATACCTATGTAAAGATCGATTAGCTCCACTTTTAAAGTGAGATCTGCATATAATATGGTATTTTTCCATTGTTTAATCATTAAAACATAAAAGTCCACCTTTAAAAAATCTGATAATTACGGTAAACATAACAGTAAACTGAAGAAACACAGAAGGAGATAATGGCGCCGACAGACGTAAGCACCATAAATCGAACAGGGATTGCTCGCGCACCTTATCACACGTTTCTAGTCAATAGCAGGCTGAGGTCCCAATATTTACATTTGAAACCGAACAAATCAAAACGGTTCTCTGTATATTCGTTCAGAAGTCATTGAGTACAACTTCCCTAAATTTTGTTATGTTATGTTATGTTATGTTATTATACGTCTATAAAAATGTTTTAAAAACTGAACTACTTAAAAACCAACTAACTTGTATCTTCCTCATGGTTAAAACAATTTAACTTTGGAAGTGGGCGTCGGATGCATGTAAATGCAATGGACCATAGATACAGCCCAGTTTTTGTTACAAGAATACCTACTTTCTCATAATATCTCAAATGAGGATAAATAAAGTGTTTACTCCTTTTTCAGGTTACTGAAAGTTGTTATTACTATTTACAGAAACCTAGGACAAGCAATCCTCTTGTAAGCCAATCGAACTCTTCTCAACAGGTACAGCCTCATTTACAACACCAGCCACTTGAGATTCAAATTCAGCAGCCCCAACAAATAGAGGCAGCGCAGTTTTTGGAGTCGCCACAATATGTAACATCCATTCCAGTGCAGTCAATGATAGCAAATTTCCCTTCGCCAGTTGTTTTGTCACCACTACAGGTAAGAAAAAAGAAACAACAAAAATACTCAAAATTTTTTTATAATATGAATAAATATCTTCTCTGTTTATTATAAAATATCTTAAAAATATCAATAGGTATCTAGTCCCAATTTTCAATTCAAAATTGTATTCCGTATAATTGTCTGCGTATACTATTTATTCATTATCGGTCTTCTTAGTAGCGAGTTTCCTAGAGGACCATGTCAAGATCATTAATCAAGAAGATATTCAGTTTATCAAATATTCTCGTCAAACGAAGCGTATATATTCATTTTTGATATACCCTGTATATTGGCTTTTGATTTTCGAGAAATACATTTTACAAAAAGACTCATAATTCAGAAACCGCAAATCTTCACCTACCCAAAGATAGGCATCAGCTGAAATACAAATATTTCACGCTTTAGAACACCACATTGTATTTCTCAGTTACTCTCCCCATCTCACACCGTTGTCAATCGTAATTTATCCACGTATATTCCTTTAGAAGGGTAAAGAGTTCCATTTGTTTGTTTTTCCAGCAAATTGATAACATGGAGATGTCTCCAGCTAATTCACAACTCCAAGCAGATTTACAAAGGAAACATGCCGAACTCCAAGCAATGATTGGCCAGCAACAGCAGGAGTTGAGGAGGGTTTCAGAACAAATTTTAATGGCAAGGCTGGGTATATTGCCAGGATCTCAACCCCAACCAGTAGTAGCAAATGTATGTAAAACATGCATTTTTTTTCATGATTTTGTATATCTTTTTTTTGTTTAAAATTTTTCTTATACTATACTGTTACATTTTACTACGGTTACTATTACTGCTATTAACAGTAACGTTTTCATTAACACTTAAGTAACAATACAGACTAATACAGGCCAAGAATAGATACAAATAAAACAACTAACAATTATTAGTAAAATGGGACACCACTAATTTTTCATTAATTGAACAGCATTTCTCTCTGTGGTGATTACATTTACGAATTCATCTACCATTCTATTTTAAATAAATCCATTATTTTTGACAAATATAATTCATTATTGTTTGACCTTGATCAGCAAAACAAAATATACTGTACTTACATTTAAATAACAAATCCTAGGATCGACGAACTTACTTAACATAGATCTAAAATTTAAATTTCCTAATTTGATGATTATCCAAATAGATAAAAAATCAACATCAAAGACACATGTTCCTAACATTATTAATTAAAGTAAAATAAAGCGGCCCTTTCACTAGGCGATTTTGAAGCAACCGGGTCGAGCAATATCGTCGCTTACGACAACATTTCCCAAATATTTTCTAATCATTGTATAACAAAGGGTTTTCCGGCCCTGTTATTTATTTTAATAGATCACAATTTATTTAAAGTAATAAAATAAAATTTATAAACAAATACATAATTAAATCAATATAAATTTGGACTCTTTCTCTCCGGGCGGGGAGGTGAGTGATTAACTAGAATATGGTTCAAACTTAAAACTAAACAAATGCATAGACAGTTGGCCTTCACCAATTTAATCATTAATAAACGTTCAATACACTGAAGGAATTTTGTTAGGGTTAGGCGCTACTTTTTTATGAGTTTTTTCAAAATTCTAGCTAGCTCAAAAGCCACTGTTACAGTTAAAAAAAGGAAAAACTTGTAACGATTTCAAACAGCTTCTCATTATATCAATTATTTATGTCTACGAAAAAAAATCAAATTAACTTTATTCGTAAAGTTCACGAACACCGACAAATTTGCAAATCTATAACATTAAGTCATTAGCCGCTCCTTAGCAGCACCTCCAGCATGCAACGGTGGAAGCCCTCGTTGCTAGCTAGTTACCTAGTTACTTTATAATTTAATGAATGAGACCTTCCCAGCGGATAGGGCACAGCTCGCACATCTTATTTTTATTTCTTACTCTCAAAACTTCAGAAATCTTCAAGGCATCAGCTCCTCTCAACCGCAGAAAATGCAATCTATGACCCACAGGACACGGCAACATACCAAAAAAACTCACACCACCTGTCTCGATTGAGACTGAGCATTGTCTCTCAGATGCCACGAAAGGTCCACCTCGGAGCGCGGTACAGCAGAGAGTCCGCTTTTTGCGCTCAAAACCTGCTCGAAAACATCGTTTCACCAACTCGCGCACTAGTTACAAAAACGTCGGGCACAATATGATGGTCCAGTAGCGCCACGCTACAGGGATAATACAACAATGTTTTTCGAAAATGTTTTAATCGAGTCTGGAGTTTAAGATATACTCGAACCATTTTATTTAATTTACAACAAATGCGATCTAAACCAATTATTTCTAAAAATGGACCGTTACAAGTGGGCAAACGTAATCATATTGCAAGCGATATTCGGATCGTCTGCGCAATGTTTTGACTGATGGTGTGTCCCGTGAATGCGATTGCAATCGCCGGCAATCTGAAGCAGGCCACTGTGCTGGTCACTCGGAAAATTTAGACCGGATTGCCCGACCATCACATACTGGTCACACCTGATTGATTGTCAACCAAAGTTCTTGTGTGTCGCCTAGTGAATGGGGAGTTGTGAGAGCAACCGAATCTCCCAGCAATTTCAGAGCAATCACATTGTACAATCAGGTTGTTTCAGTGAATGGACTTCTTTCTTTAGTCATTATAAGATAATCTATATAAAAAATTTATACGTCTCGAAATTCTCGTTCATTAATCAAATAATATACCCCAGACATGTTAGAAAGAAGATGGTTAGTTTATCAGACATGACTTATTTAGATTATCCAGTGCCATTTACACTAAAAATAATACAGATCGACATAAACAATAATTGCATATATCTCACGTGCGTAGGAGTTCTGATTGACCAGCGGGTTTCCTCAATCCTCTTTAAACAAATGGTATTAAAAGAGGTTATTAAAAAAGTTAATACAATCAGGTGCGTGACTGTATTGACATAGTATTTCAATTATTGACGTAAAAATATTTGAATCCAAACTTTTTATTATTTTTAGGTGCCCATATCTTACCAAACTAGCAACATGGTGAGCAGTACCACCACGTCAGGCGTACCAACATCAATGGCAGGAGCACCATCCGTTATAGTACCTGTTTCTCTACCTATATCCCTGCCCCTTCAGCACCAACAGCATCAGCACCAAAACATAATGTACAATGTACCGGACTCGAATACTCAATCGAAATAGACGATGTTATTAACAATTCTTGTTGTTGTTTTAATTGTTATGTTATAAATGTGTACAGTGTGGTGTTTAAAGTGAAATACTCTTTTATTGAAGAATAAACTCTGTGGAAAAACAATAGATATGTTTTAGTAATGATTTTATCTTAGATGAATCAAATTTATTAAAATGAACAAAGTATTGCTGGACTTTATATATGTTTCATATGTGAAATGCTTTGAGATCGAAAATACCCGTTCACTTTATCAAAAATATGTTGTGCAATGAAGTAGAGAGATATTTTTTAGAAAATTCTGTATAGAAAACACAGGTATAAGATTTTGAAAATGCTTACTAATTTTTGTATATATGCATATGCAGGGTATTTCAGATTTAAAGTGACATAGAGATAGAGCACACTTAGTTGACTTCAAAACATCCTCAAGCTTACCCTTGATTGATAATTGTTGTTGATACACAGGGTGTTTTATGGTCTTGACAAAACTGTAGTCGACTATAATTCTGGAACGGCTATAAATATTTGGAAAGAATTCAGTATAAATATTTTACTCTTTTAGTCCAATCAAACGCATAATTTACTTTGTAAAAATTCCAGGGCCAGACAAACAAGAGGCTTTTCTTATGAGTATTAATTTTTTAGTCTCTTATTATTGTATTTCAAAAATGATTTACATAATGTGATTAACAAATTTAAATAACATGTACTTAATGGAATTTTAAGCCAGTCCAGACCTGCACGAACTATTAATGTTTCAATAAATGTGTTTATTCTTGTCCAAAAAAATGCAGATGCTTAATTAGTATTAAAGTAAAATTAATAAAATAATGATAAAATGCCGTTAGCTAGTTGATTACGTTATTAGTAGAATTTAACATTTGGTCAATCAGTACTTTTGAAAATAACCATAAACGTGCCATCATACATTATGACATAATTTTATACACTGATCCAGTGACTTTTCGAATGTTTACTAACATTTACAAAAAATTATATACAGGGTGATGTTACCGGCACTGAGAGCAACATTATAAAAATTGAGTGGGGTCCTAGAATGTTTTCAAACTAAATTATGCTTTTGATTGGACTAAAAATGTATAATATTTGTACCAAATTTTATCCAAATATTTATAGCCGTTCCAGAGATATGGCGGACTACAGTTTTAAACAAAAGCCTAAAACTTCTCACAAACGGTTAACATTCAAGGGTAAGTTTTGGACTGTTTTGAACTCAGTGTGCTCTATCTCCCGTAACACTGAGTTATAAATATTCTATGGGGTACCTAAAAAATTGTAGTCAACTATGTCAGACTATGTTTATTGTCCCACCTAATTGCTCTACCCATAAGTATAATGTAAAAATGTATCTGTGGGTCAAAAAGGTTTGTTCACATAGAGCCGCGCAAATGACAGTTGCATTAAAATAACAGCTTTGCTTCTATCCACGGATTTTTGAATAATTTACTACTTTATGTATCCATCATTTTAACTGGAGTTTCCGCCAAGACTTGAGGAGTCTAGAGTCCGGATCCGATTATTAGATGACGTCAATATCAGGGTCAGATCTAGGATACTGGTGTAAACACATGGAGAGAACTGATAAACATTCCACATATATTTTAAGCGCTGCCCAGCCGCCTTCATATAAGAAACTGCATCCATTACAAGCAGCAAGACGCGTACTTTATTATTTTCGTAGTTCTCTCCCATAGTGTTTTAAGAGAGCTATTCCACACATTCACATATCGTTTCTGCATTTGTGCGTTCTAACACTTTTGTTGATATTAAGCGGGCTGGCATTGCCATTGTCTCATCCATCGCCCCAACCAATACATTAAATTTGCGATGTTCTGACCACTAGCGTCGGAGATTTCATGTACCTAATCCATACGTATTTGTCTAGCAACTCGGAAACAATGTCTGCTTTAATTTCGTTGCATACCGGCGATATATAATTACTTCCTCACCCCTCAAAGTGAGAAAGTTATGTATTCGTGAAAAAATTTTGAAAATTTTTATTGCATTTCTGGATGAATCGCGACGATTTATGACAATACACACAATTTCAGACAGAAAAAATTTCTGTCTGTGTGTCTGTCTGATTCGCGATAACAGCTAGAGTTTTTGAGATAAAGCTTTTTAAATTTGGTACACACATTCTAGAGGTCAAGGAAGAAATTGAGTTCATTGATGAGCAAAATCGGTTCCAATGTCTAAAAAAAATATTAGTGACATTCCACAAATGCGACTTTTTTGAAACGTCAAAATGTGACTTCTGAAACGTCAAAATATGACTTTTTTGAAACGTCAAAAATTACTTTTATTATAAACTCAGTAACGAACTTCTGATCCCCAAGTAATTGGCAGAGGGTTTTTTTCCTTAATGTGGAATCCGCAGGCACCCTAAAACGTTATTGTACTTTCCACTAATTTTTGCAGAAACTGTTTAAAATGAGTGTTATCTAATTTGGTCCATGCAATGTTACATGTTTTTGTCTCTTCAGTAGCAATCATACTCACGTTTTTTATGATTTTCAGTTCCCACATGCTGTAAAATCTACGTTTTCACTGTCCATGACAGTATTTTCTCAAAAATATTACACCGAAGATCCATGACATTAAACTCTAACTCTGGAAAATCCTTTATACATCGTTCTACAACAACTCTTCTAAGTGGAAGAGAACGCGACATTTTCAAAACGACAATATTATCCGATTACATACCCGCTGCGTTAACAGGTTGACTACTGGAATATTAAATTAGACTGTGTCGTGCTTAGACCGGACGTTAAAATTGGTAGGGATGGATAAGATTAAAGGCTGCGTTAGCACGCCTTCGTTGCCACGATTACCAATATAAAACTTTATATGTTGTTAACATTTTTTTTATTGATGAGAACAAAAATGGAAACAGATGAATCATGTTAAATATTATATGGATTTAGTAGTATATAAAATTACAGGCATTGCTGATGTGTAATATATTTTTTATTAATAAGAAATATGTATATTTTATCATATTATGAAACTATATAATCGTATTTCTTATTCATAAAAATATACGCATCAGTATTACCTGTAATTGTATATATGATCTATACCTATGGTATTTAGAAAAATAATTGTTTTCGTTTATTAATATTATTAACAGAAACATTTTAACAGCGATTAATAGATTTAAGTTGGATACTTGGTAAAAACACACTCTTAACTTGACCTAGATAAAAATGCCCTCTTTTTATTTTCTATATCTGCTTATTTTTAAATTAATAACATTTTGTGCTTTAATGTAGAGATCGAGAGGTAGCGACGACTTTTACGGAGATATAATATCTAACGATTTGTAGATACATGTTCTAAATACCTAAAAAATTATGTATTTTCATCTGCTTATTTGTTCACTTTGTTGTAGTAGGGACTGCGCTATTTAGTGTTTGACTTGCAAAAAGAATGGATTCGTTTTATGAGAATATCCAAAGTTAAATTAATTGACTAAAATTTATACCGCTTTATTTTGGATTAAAATACGGATAATTTCTGTTGCGAGTACATCCGTTCCTGGAATCTAATAATTGGATCCGGACTCTACGAGGACTAACAGTGAGTGATAATTTTTGCGGTGGTTTCTATATTCTAGTTATTGATGAGGATAACATATGCAAATGGTCATAACTGATTTACTGACACATCTGGGAACAGACACTTCTTTCAACTCAATACTTTATTGAAACAAAGATAAACAAATTAAATATAAAATAAACTAAAATATGACTTTCTTTGGTAAACTAAAACAAAAAATTACATAGATTTCTTTGTAAGTACTCGTATAGTCGTGGCAAACATTATAGTAGACGTCGAAACAAGGATAGCGAGGTGCGGTCATCCAGTGTCCCTTCGGTGAGAGAGTGAGAGAGATGTTATGATGTATCAGCTAGCTCTCGAGTATATGTCTTATCAATGGCCGTCATCTACTATATCGTTTGCCGATACACAGACGACAGTTTATCTTCGATCTTCCGATCCACAACGTATGTAAACACAAGTTGAAATCACGGATATTTATGACTAATTTTCCCGTGATACATAGTAGCATTCACTATCACAAGATAATCATCTGTTTATTTGCGTGATTTCAAGTAAAATTTCCAGTTTACATATTCTTTAAGTAATCATGAATACTTTGAGTATACAGAGTGATTCATGTAGCTCGTTCATTAGAACTGATTTGCCGAAATCGTATTTATATGAAATTTGGTAGCTGGCCATAATCGACTGCTGCAAGTCTAAATGAAATATTTTCAAAATGGTGCCACTTCCGGAAATACCGGAAATCGACGTCATCTTTGTTTTTTTAAATGGAAACACCCCATTTTCATTTTATATTTGGATTCTACATTAAATTGTGGGTTCAGAACAACTCAGTTGTCAGTACTTATCTGTCATAGTTTTTGACATGTCACTTTCTTCGCAAAAAATCAGGGTTGCAGGGGTCCATTCATAATTCCTGAGCCATTGAAAATAATTAAATGGATTTTTCTTATTCAATTCCTAAAAGTTTGGTCGATATTTTGCATTATTGCTGACAGTTTTCTTATGTTTCATGCGCCTACTGCGATTTTTCAAAGTTGACAATCAAAAAATGTCAAAAACTTCATTTTTTCAAATGACAACTACCATTCCTCTAGAAATCAATGTAAAATTGAATTTTAGGACCACTTTTATTAACATTGTGTGTGCCTATCTTAAATCGTTTTTGAGTTATAGGCATTTTTTTAAAGAAATATTATTGCTTTTCCCTCAACGGTAGTTAGTTGTAGTAGGTTTGGAAACAAATGCCAAATGTCAAACCTAGCCACTGTTGTGTCATTGCTATCTTATTGTTTCAATTAATTTGTGCAATTTTCATCATGGAACATTATCCGAATATAATATTGTCTTTGATTTGTTTGTAATTTATCACAATTTAATGTAGAATTCAAATATGAAATCAAAATGGGGTGTTTTTATTTAAAAAACAAAGATGGCGTCAATTTCAGGTATTTCTGGGTGTGGCGCCATTTTGAAAATATTTTATTTAGACTTACAACAATCGATTATGGCCGGCTACCACATTTCATATTAATACGATTTCGGCAAGTCAAAATTTTGCTAACGAACGAGCTATGAATCACCCTGTATAGCTGCGTTTACTTTAAATGAGCGCAGAGGAGTTGGCATCCATGTGTTTATTTGTGGCGATTGTAAACTTAAGCTTATTATTGAAACAGGATAGCTAAAATGGTATCTCACTATAATTATTGAACCAAGCTGTCTCAATAAAATTCTTACTACGTCACCGAACGCAGACGTGGATATCAACGCCCTCCGGTATTTGTGCCAAATTTCGTATGTTCGATTGTTCTGTGTATTTAGAATATTCATATTTTTAACTAATTCAGTAATACAACTTGAAAAAATACTGCCCGCATATTAATTTATTTTTTTGATTGTAATTCTCAAAGTCCAGACAGATAAAAAAATTACATACATTTTTCTCCACAGTACCTATGTACAATTAGTACTAAATGTACTATACAACTTGTAAACAAAAATGTATGAAAAATAAACAGTTTTTTTGTTTTATAAAGGACGTTTTAATATTAATACTCCCAAAAGAGACAATACAATTCTATATTTGACCTACACCGAGAAAAGGTCAACAAATTTTGCAATAATAAATTTTAGGCATTTATCCAATTGAATTAATTATTTTATTGTTAAAATAGCAGAAGAAATTTTAAAACAACATACTGATAATTTCAAAAAAGTAATTATTGTCTTAAGTAATATTTGGTCAATTAAACCAATTTTGAATTTAAAATCCATGTTACGATGGTAAATAAATTTTTAGATTTTCCGCCCGAAAATGGTGGCTACACTGTTAATTGGGTAATTTCCTCTTCGTGACATTTAAATAATCTAAATTTTGCTTTAAAATTTTTAAATTGTTGAATCAATAATAAAATATATCTGCAAATATGTCACCCAGTTGGGCATTCCCAGGTTAATTGAATAAATCGTTACTAAATAGATGTTTTATAACCATTTATTTTAATTCGCTGCCGTATATTAGTTCAAATTTACTCTTTATTGTGGATGCGCGAACCTAGACGACCTAAGACACCATCTGAGAAAAAAGCTTTTTTATTCGATTGTATAGAAAAGTGACGTTTTCTGATTAGAATATCTAGACAAAAAGATCACCTTTTTATAAAAGGTTACTTCTTTATTGGTGAGTTAGCAACCACCACAAGAAGTAAAATCTACTATTCCCGGCCGAAAAGTACTTTTAGGGCAGTAAAGAATTATGAACTAAATAATAGAAACCGTAAACAAATTAAACAAACTATCATGATATTCTTATTAAATTATGTGAAAGTTGTAACGGTTCCATGTTTATTTTACGTTACAAGGTTTAACCCTCATCCGCATGAGTGTCTAAAAAGAGCGAATCTGCATGACTTGGGTCCAATGGACCCAACCATTCTAAATATCCATTAAAATCGAAATAAGTTCGATTTAACTGTTAATGAGGATAAATAAACGTTAATAGAATTAAGTAAATGAATATTTATTATAAAAAAAATTGAAAATTATTAAAATTATTATTCGTTAGAGCACTTTTGCGCACAGTATTGTCGTCTGACTGTGTTCCCCACATACATTACTTAGACATCCAGAACAAGTTGTTTTAGTCTTTATGTGTTTTTTTGAAGGGCACAGATAACATCGAGTCTTTGCTTTTGTTTTTTGGGGTTATTAGGTACATTTTCATCGTAATTAGTTATTGTTTTCCCTCGTGTTATTCCATATCCACAAGAGGCAATTGCACGTCTAATGCCTTCATGCAAATTTGGCTTATTTGATCTCAGTTCAATTTGTTTCACGGTAAGTTGATATGCTAGCTCTCTTAGGAATAATCTACGCCTATATTTCTTACCTTTATTCCAATCAGGATGTATCAATAACCATATAACAAGTACATTATATACTCCGACATCCAAAGTGGTGAAGAATACAACCATTTTCCACCTTTTTGTCTTTCGCTTCGATGAGTATGTTCTTACCAACTTGTCCAAATTATCAACACCCCCTCCCCCCTTTGTTCTATTATATTCTAAAATTATTTCAGGTTTTTTATGATCCGTATGTGAGACAATGCCGTCCTGATGCATAGTCGACATAAGAATTACTGCTCGGTTCTTTTTTGGAACGTACGAACAAACGGTAACCTTGTCGTTGTATCCAAAGATTGTAGATAATTCTTCACGTTTCTTATCAGGTAGCATTTCTTTTGGAAGGAAAGGTTTACTTTTTCTCACAGTTCCAATTATTGTTGTGTTTTTAATCAACGATTGTGCTAATTCGTAGTCTGTGAATAGATTGTCAAATGTTATGTTCCATTATTGTACAGGTGGCTACACAAATCGTTTACAACTCTAGGGCCTTGCCTTCTTTCGGGTGCGTCATTTTCTTTTCCACAGTATAACTGAATATTTATGCAATAACTATTTAGGGCATCAGCAGCAAACTAAAATTTTATACCGTACTTGTCCGGTTTGGATGGTATATAAGTTTTTACATGTTTAGCTCGACCTCGCCAAGGGTACAGTTGCTCATCTACCGTAATGTTGACATCAGGAATGTAATTTTTCTTACAGTTATCCACAAATAAATTGAAATATTGAGATATCAGTGCCAACTTGTCAGTTGCTCTTCGCTCCTCTCTAGTTGCTTCGTCGTCAAATCTGATACACTGCAAAATTACCTCGAATGTATTGATACTCACTGTAGCTTTAAAACGTGCAATTCCGACTTCTTCATCCCATAATTCTCTGAGATCTTGATTTCTTGAATGGATAACACCCGCCAACAAACATAGGCCAATAGCTGCATCTAGTTCAACTATGCTAATAATTTTCCAAGATTCATTGTAGATTGACGTACCTTTCTCATTTGTATGTAATAAAACGATTTCCTTCATTTCTAGAGTAATGAATAAATCAAAGCTTCTTTTAGGGTCGTTGGACGTACTCCTGGAGCTGGAGACCCAGAATTTCTCAGTTTGCTGATATTATGTTGAGCAGCTTTTCTTTTTTGCTTTTCAGAAGTTTTTCTCCACTCTATTTTACGGTCGCGTGAAAACATAACGTTTCTCTGGAAAAGTGGATCATTGTATATTGTCCTCCGAATCATATTCTGAATCACTTTCTGAAGATATGCTTTCACGATCTGTATGAGCATCATTATTTTGGATGTCAACTAACACGTTTGGAACATCTAAAAGAGACAATTTTTACCATAAATAAAACTCACATAATAAAACTCTGAATCATACCTTCTTAATCGCTAGAAACACTATCACTATCTCTCGTCATTATTGTTTTCCCTCGCATGTTCTATATCATCAAGTCATTCCTCAAGAAGTTGAAGAAATTCTGACTCGTGAAAATCCTTTCTAAATTGATAAAACCTATATTTTTACTAGTGTAAACGCTGAACTATTGTTACTACTACAAGAGACACATGTATACTAGATTAGTGAAAGTTCACAACAGTACATGTGATGGGACGAGTCCATTTTCATATGGGTAAGGTCGCAAAAACTTCACTATTCTGTATGAGTTGGGTCCAATGGACCAAATCTTAGTGTTATTATGATCAAATAAGAATATACAATTACATGTACTAAGTGTACATATATTTAGGGAAAATTACATTTTCTTTCATATTTTTGATGTGAAAGATAAAAAAATTACAAACGTTTAATATGCACAGTGAGTCCATTGAACCCACATTCATGCAGATGAGGGTTAATAAATATCAAATTATAAAAGGCGTTTGTATGCTTCTAGTAAACACAGAATTAGCGATTTCGTCATATTTCTGAATTTCAATAACCATTTGCCTTTTTCCTAATTTTTCTTTGGTAAAAATAAAAGTTCGTATGATTTCCACTAAAGGGTTCCAGATCAACAACTATAAGTTTACATTTAATAAAGACAGTAAGTCAATTTCTTGAGTTCTTTGAGCCAGTGTTGCCACCCGGAAATGTCCGATTGTCGACACTTGCCGTGATATTAGAAACATGTCTTGAGAAAGGAGGGGAGAACCGGCTTTGTCCATTTTCGTTTCTATCTTCTTCATAGAATGCCGCATGCACATTAACGTTTAGTTAAGTCATAATAATAAATATTTAACGTATACGTTAGGTGTTCATCTAGGATGGATTTGAATAGTTTATTTTAACTCACGTAAAAGAGATGTAAAAACCTTATTTATACTAATAAGGTGACTATATTTTTATTAAATTGCAAATAATTCTACTACGATAATTTTTTCTCCTTTTTAGGCTTTTTGGACAGATTTTTTGGTACAGTTTTTAGGCACAGTCATTTTTTAGATACGCTTTCTAAATACAGTTTATATTAGTGTTCGTAACTTTTCCCATTTCGAAGTTTTTGATGTGTTTTAAGCATTTTTTTTTTGTACGTTGCTGAGTATATATTTTATAGACATTCTTCCAATTTTATTCTGGATTAGAAATTGAAGTAAACTTTTTATGGATTCCTGTAACAAGGGTGAATGTACCTGTAAATTTCAAATGTCTTAAAAAATCCGTATATACTGGATGTTTTCGCATATGGTAATTTTCTCGACTTCGCCTCGTTCGGCAATTTTTCGTAATCGTACGAAAAACTGCATTTTTCGTCCTTGTGTCATAAATAACTATTTATAAGAAGATCTGTATCCAGAAATGGTCTTCAAAAATATTCACATGCATTGTTTCTAGTTGTTGATTGTCAATATTTTAGGAGATAATAGACCACCAAATATCAACTTGTATTATTTTTTATTTCTATTAAGAAGGTTTTTCGTAGGAAACTGTCCTGATTAAATTTTTTGTATATTCTTTCAAGAACACACAAAGAAGAAATTTTTAGTGCTCACTTATAATAAACTAATTAAAAGGATTTCAAATCTTTTAAATGGTTTCCGAGTAACAGATGTTTTAGTGAACAGGAAAATGTTGGTTATAATTCCTAGAGATTTTTCTACTTGACTATAATAATAGTCTATAAAAAATAAAAGAAGACATATTTAATTTTGATATTTAAAGGTAGTTTTATTTGTGCGTAACCTGCCTTAAATAAAGTATAAAAAGTAATTATTAAATAATTAAATACTAATTAACTATTAAATTACTACGCTAGTATGTAAATAATTATAATACTAAATTAATATTAATTAAAAATCACATGGGAAGAAATAGATTAGAAAAAAAAAGGTCAAAGCTTCTTCAAAGAGTCGATTAATATTGATATTTCGGAACCAATGGTGTTTACCAATCTTTGTATTTGTGGCTTGGAGTCTAAAACCTCGATACTTTGTGTGTAGGCGTTGTATCGTACTCCAAACGACCTTGGAATTGTCGAGGCGAATTTTCTGAAAAAAAAAAAAGTATTTTGGGATATTTTCGGTATTTATTTAACAGGACATTCTAGTCACAACTGCAAACATGGTAGTACTATTAAAACACTATATCCGGCTTCCGATGATTTTATAGACATCTATATGGCAGTTTCAAAGCCTTTGTTACTTTTATAATATAACCAATAATACTACAATATGGTAATGTTGTAGTATTATTATAAATGTGGAACGTTTTTGCTTGTTTTGAAAGGCCATAAATCTAAACAGAAGTTAAAAAAAAATAGAAAATCAGTGTAAACTGTGAAACGAAGTGATAATAGTTTTTTTCTAGTGTATGTGCAATTTTATGTGGCACCAAGTTAAGATTAGACATTTAAACTCCTCTAAAGGAGAATTATTTTTCCATATCTAATACAACTGGCTACCTACATCAAAAGAAGGTCGGCACTCGAAATCAAGAATACTTACATCATTTTTTCTTTGGCATCCTCAAAACTTTCTGCAACATAGTATACAGGCTGATATTCTGTGATGGGATATTTTTGAAGAGCAGTTTTCGCAGGTTCAAAAGGTCTTATTTCAGCTTTCTCTTCCAGAGCGTATTGAAGTTCCCCGTAGGAGGATAAAAGGCCTGCACCATAAGCTTTAAGTTTGTCACTCTCTCTACACAGACCATATTCAACAGTAAACCAAAAACACTAGAACAAATATATGCCACAAAATAAATAACAGGTGTATAGCTGATCGAGCAAGTATTTATCTAAATGTCCTAATGGGACCAAAAGGAAGAAGAATGTTTTAGGTTGCAATTTTTCCCTTGCACTAGCCACAATATGATTTTAGTTGTCTTAAATTTAATCTAACTTATTTCATGTGCGAACACTCACTGATTTTAAAAACGTTTAAACATTTTAATATGAATTTAATTTTATTAGTTGTAATCTTAAACTTACTGTGGCTAATTTCTCGATATAATCATCTGGCGCTCCTAAAGAGGCTAACCCAATTTCCTGAGAAAACTGTGCGAATTCTGGATCTGCGAAAAGTGGTACGTGTCCTAATAATTCGTGACATACATCTGGCTCAGGGGTATAGTAGGGCTTGCTAGGGTGACGGATATATTGTGTGGAATGGAACACTCTAAAGGCTAAACCTGCCAAAAAGTCTCGGGAAGATAGAAGACCGGCTACAGGCCTTAACGTAAACCCAGTACAATCTACAAATAAAAAAATAACAATCGCGTTACTGCTCATTATTATTTACCCAATTAAGTCTATAAGAACCTTAGTATTGAGTGAGAAATGGATACCAATTACACCGATCTGCAAAAAAAATTCCTCTCAAAGAAATTTTTGACTGATTATTAATGAAATTGAGGACTGTTAATTAATTTACTCACCGTTTTCAAAAAATAAGTTAAATTATAGTAATTAGCAATACAAGTTTGACTACACTGGCCGACACAACTCCTGTAACGTAGTTCACACTACTATCTTTATATTATTAATATCTCCCTATTAATTGCAAAAATATCCAACAAGTCCTAATACGTACCATTTTTTTGTGAACACAATAGAACCTATTGTATTACCAAGTATTATAATACATTATATGATGGGTTGGCAATTTTAGAAGAGCAAAGTTAAAGTAAGATAAGACATTTTCAGTATCAGTCTTGTTTTGACCTTTCAAGTGCCCAATTGTGTCTGTTAGAAAGTGTTTTGGTTTGTCTACATATTTCTGATACGACAAAAATGTCCAGTCAAACGGGTCGAAGTTGCAAAACCTCCCCTGACAAGTTTTGCTACATATGTGGAGCACCTTGTGAAGCGAAGCCATTGTCTGAAAATGTAAAAAAGCGTATCTTCTATATTTTGGAGCTTTATCGAGTATTCCACTTCTGAGTGGCACTTATTCATAGATTCCTCCAAAGACAGTTTATAAGCTATATTACTACATAATGGAAATTTAAAACCATCTATACCAATTACCCATTCAGTAACAATGAAAGAGGTTTATGACAGTATAAGCACCATTTTAAATAAAATTAATTACAACAATTACAAATGGAAAATATGTGGTTATTTAAAAGTAATAGTCATTTTAGTATGGCTTCAAGGAGGCTTTATAAAATATTGCTGTTTTCTTTGTTTGTGGGACAGTCGTGCAGTAAAAAAACATTATATGGAAAGAATATGGCCGAAAAGGAAAGAATTTGAACCAGGAATTAGTAATGTTGAATATGTGCGCCTTGTAGACTCTAAAAATGTTCTTTTGTCATCTCTTTATGTTAAATTTGGGCTAATAAAAAATTCTGTAAAGGCTATGAGTAAAGCGGGTGAAAGATTTAAATACTTAAGAGAATTTTTTCCCAATTAAGTGACGCCAAACTTAAAAAAAGCATTTTTATTGATCCTCAAATCAGAAAATTGCTTGTCGATGCAGATTTTAAAGGAATATTCAACAGACAGGAACTCAGAGCCCCGACCTCATTTATAAGCGTAGTCAGGGAACAAGAAGGATGAGAACTACAAGCAACTAGTAAGAAAATTTTTAGATTCTACCAAACGGTCGGTTGCCGTATGTCTTTAAAAATTCACTTTCTGCATTGTCATTTAAATTTTTTCTTTGAAAATTTGGGTGCGTTAAGCGACGAGCAAGGATAAAGATTTCATCAAGATATCAGGACAACGGAAATTCGTTATCAAGGACGATGGGTGATTGCTGTTGATTCTTAAAGAGAGACGATTTGACTTCCCATAAAAAGAAAAAATGAACTGGGCATGTTTTTTAAAAAATTATTCTCTATCTTTGTACATATATCTATGTAAGTCAAAATATATGCCATATGCATCATTAATATATAGCAATATATAGAGTAGTAAAACTAACAATAATGTTATTCCTGCCCATAATGTTTTATTAATGTAACAAAAAGACGTTACGTATTACGACTTTTTGCTTGTCATTTCTGTAATCGGAAAGCTTTATTTCAATGGGATATGCTATTCAGGTACATGTTACAAAAAATATATTTTTTTGTCCGCCAGTTACTCCAATCAGTAGAGACAAAAAAAGGCCTTTGCCTTACAAAAGGTGGGGTAGCAACTATTTTGATATACGCTGTTTAGGTCGAGACCCTGATGAAAAATCCAAGTTTTTGACCTTGAAGGGGGTGAAGCGCTTACCGCCAAAAAATTGGTTTTTTCAAAATAACTGCTCAACGGTTAATCCAACGACAAAATTGTTAAAGAAAACAAAATTCCTTATATTTTTTGTATATAAATTTTCTTCTGTAAGTCTAATATACAACGAGTTACAGCAGCAGAAAGATGAACATTTTTCGTCAAACTCCCTTTTTGCTGATAAATTTTTAAAAAGAAATTGCAGTAAATTATTTTTAACGTTTTTATACACAATAATATTATATAGCGAAATATATTTCAAATTACAGTGATTTTTCTTGTTACAATAATTTTTCTTACCTCCGCGCCGACCGCTGTAGCATAAATTAGTACTGAATATTAATATTAGTGTATGGATGTTTCAAGTTTAATTCTGTTTCTTTTTTTTAGCATATGTTTCCTAGAGCAGGTATAGACCGTCTCTCGTCTTGCTTTGTTTCTTTTGTAATGGTCGAAAAGGATGTCCCATTTCGCCCGAAGTTGTGGTTTAACACACACAGGGTCAGTGACCAGTGTTGTTAACCCTACCGATCCATCGACCCACACACAAGTCCTACCGAAAACAAACATAAACTAGAAATCTAACGACTGATCTATTTGAAAATACTTCACATTAATTTGATCTGCTTTACAGTTTACAGTATCCGCAACTATGTATACAAATGTAATTGTATCTGAGTTGCCCCCTGTAGAAAAGGAGAAAAAAGTAATAATATAATCGCGAAACTGGAACATCTACTGCGGATCCACAATAAAAACCACTCCGTTTACTCTATCTCATGATGGTGTGGAAATAAAATTATTATAATTATGTAATGAATATCCAGAAAGAATAAAAAAAGTAAATGTATAAAATAAAATTATATACAAAATATGTAAGGAATTTTGTCTTCTTTAACTTTTTTTGTCGTTAAATCAGCTATTGCGAGGTTATTTTGAAAAACCAATATCTTGCACGTTTAATTCAAGATGGCGGCTCGCGCCTTCCCCCCAAGGTCGAAAACTTGGATTTTTCATCAGGGTCCCGACCAAAAGAACATATATCAAAATTGTTTCTACCCCACCCTTTGTAGGGCAAAAATCTCCACTGACTGGGGTATCTTAATGAAATGAGTTTAATTGCCAGAACGATATGATGTGCCGAGTTCTGCACCTATCAACAAGTTTTATGAAGCAATAATCAAATGTACATTGTTCAATATTTTATCTTTGTCGATGAAAATAATAAGTTTCCATTTTATTATTATATGCAAAACAAATTAAGATTATAAAAGTCAGAAAATTTGACGTAAAATTATTTTCAATTTTAACAAAGTGTACGATTTACGTATTGCTATGGTTATTTACATAATGAATAAATATTATTGTTGTTCAAATAAAGAAATGCTGCTTCAATTTATGTCCTTCCCTGTTTTGGAGAAAAAAAGTGCTGTAATGGATTCATAACCGCACTAGTACCATAATAAAGATCTTAACGAAACTCAAATTAATTTATTTAATAGTCTATAATAACACTGACGATGATAAAAAAAATTAAAAACTAACATTTACCTCAAACACATATTATGTATTTACAAAAAATTCATTTTGACGTATTTTATCTTTTATATGTTCCACTGATAAACTCTCGTGAAACATTTCTCTATGCCTATCCAAGACGAATATCATATTTTTAGGAAGAAATCCAAGTGGAATTGCAAAAATGACTTCTTGCACTCTAATGCTCTCTGTGACGAATGGAGCTCCCCAAATTCTACATGATTTTTCGCCCTTAGTGGGGTTAAAATGATCTTCGTCCTGTCGATTAAAGCCGGATATATTACATTCTTCTTACCAAGGATACTTTTCGTTCGGTGTAGCCATTGTTTTACTCGATAGTGGTTGTCTCTTGGTCTTATTCACAAAAGAAGCAATAAAATTTTGCATAATCTCCTTGTAGCCCAGTTGGCAAATGTACCCAATAAGTACGCCACTGGTGAACAATTTAACGTGAAAATTGACACGTTTGTAGAAAGCAATTCAACTAATATTTCCTCCACGCATATAATTTTTTTTTCAATTCACAAAGTAATCGGAAAAAACGATTTTTTTTTAGAAACCTCAAAAACGAAGAGGTTTGAAGAGTATGTCCATTGTGAATATTTTGCTTAAAATGATCTTCACTATACGCTGGTGAAGTCCTACTCATTAAAACGGAAACACCCTATACAGCTATGAATGAAAACTATTTTAAAAACAAATTAATTTTTTTTTTACGAAAAACGTAGTTTTCACAGCCCATTTTCTGAAACATGATGAGTGATGCAAGCATTTGGATGCCAGAATCAGATTCATAAAATCAATTTTGTACACTCATTTTTTCCGAAGGAAGATTTTGATGCAGACTAGTGTTATCATTATCGTATACTTATGTCACATATGTTTACCTTTCAAAAAATTGGAGACGTCCTCCAGTTGAGGAATGTTATTTTCTCTGTATTCACAGTTTTCCATAAGAAGTGGAAATACGTGGTTATGTTCCTTACATGCATGGGTAGGATACAATGTTGTTAACTGTCTGAAAACTTTCCCCCAAGTTTCAATTTCCTCCTTTGAATAGTCCACGTGAGGTAATTTTTGTCCATGTCTAAAATTGAGATATTGAAATAATCAGATATAACTGAAAATAATGAAAAAATTAATAATATATGAAGGGTTCTTGGTTCCCAACAAGTACATTTAGTTGACGACATATATTTTTTTATTATTATTACTAATTTTGAAGACCTTCAAATGGCAAATAACGTTTAATAAACATTATTCTGTATTAAAAATGAAGTAGCGAGTAGTTTATTATTTCTTACGGACCTATAATTATATGCGATATCTGCGAAATACTTTCTTCGGTTTCGGTATTCTGGGTCCGTAAATCCAGGATGATCTGAATCAAGTTCAGCTCCATAAGAAAGAATCTGATTGGCAAAACGATCCAAGTCTCTGATACGTCTTGGAAACCATGGTACAGTATCTGAAAACAGAAAGTTACGGTCATAACTTTAACCACAGTTGGTTGTCAACAGGAATCAAGTATACAGTAGTTTAAAATTCGTAATTCATTCATCTCAGTCAAAAAGCCTATGATGTTTTGTTTTCCTAGAATCATCAGCTTAATTTTTTGTTACTAAAGCATAGTAAATTTTTCTACAAAAAAAAGTATATGATCACACGAAATAATTTTGAAGTTTTTTCAGGCACCTGAAAAGCCAATCTAGCTTATCAATTTCTGTTTTGCACCAAATTATTAAGATAAAAAATGCTATTTTTTTAATTTGATTTTTTTTTTAATTTTAATATTTTATTAACAACACAGAATTTTTATGGTTTTAGACACAAAAACTCACTTTTTTGTAGGAAGAACATTTATAAGTATTCTCATTTCAGCAGTTTCATAGCTACCTTCTATTTTAACACTGAAAATAATTAATCAGGGGCGGAACTACTATACAGCAAAAGGGAGCAATGCGGTGGGGCCCAGGCTGCCAGGAGGCTCGGAGCCTCTGCCTCTGTCCGTCGATTTCACTTGAAAAAATTGTTATCTTCGACAGATAAATAACTAATTTATTAGGTATATCAAGTTATGTTATAACATAACAACTAAAAACTTCTCGGAATATGAAACTGTGGAGCGGCGCAGGTGATAAATTGTAATTTGAATATCAAATTAAAAATGATACACATTTTGCCGTCTTTGTTTTTATGTTGTCATGTACATGTCGTCGTCAAACCACCGTTCACTGGCTGTCGGTAAAAAAAAAATTCTTTTTAGAAACATTAGTTGGTTGGTGGCAGTAGTGGCGGTTCGTGGGTCAAGAGATAGGAAGATCAATTACTGTATTACCTACCTTTTAAAGTGATTTAAATCCTCCGGTCTTTTTGAGATGCAAAGTGGTCAATTACTTTTTCATTAAAGTCTTTTACCTTCTTTATTAATGCCCTTTCTATGGTAAGCATAGCTAAAGAAGATAACCTTTCCTGACCCATGGTATTTCTTAAAAACGTCTTTATTCTTTTTAAGGTGGAAAAACAACGTCCACTTTCGACGTTAGTCATAGGGAGAGTACACAAGATTTTTAACAGTTTGACACTTTCAGAAAAAGTATTGCACAAATTATTGTTAATAAAAAGCTGTAACAAAGCAACTGCACCTTCACTATTGGAAAAATCTTCTCGGCTATACAATACTTCTAATTCAGTTTTAAGTTTCAAATGATTTATGTTTGGATACTCCGTTTTAACTAATTTAAACATATCTTGAGGAAAGCTTTTTTTATAATCTTTAAATCGATATGCGTGAAATAACTGAGACACTGCTAAATGATTACTGAAGCCAAACCTGTTTTTGATCTCAGATGTAATTATATCACAAACTTCTAATGAAATTCTCCTTTTTGATTCTTCCGTTTTACATCTCTGGGCAGACTGCATGGATGTCTCCTCCAAATAGTTATTCAAAATTTTATTTCTGATGTCTTCAATTTTACTATTAAAAACACCAATACACTTATTTACTGTTATGACATCGATATTACATTTTTGTAATTGATTGAACAATATATCACAATGAGGCATAACTAAATGAAAAAAAAATTAACCAGTAAAGAAAATGTTCATTTTGTAAGTAGTTCTTTAAACCAATAGCTTGGTTTAGAGTGTTGTTTTCTGATTCATTATCAATGATTTTTTCTAAACAATCTAATAATTCTGTTCGATAGGTATAAACAGTCTCTATGCACTTTGTATTAAAATCCCATCGTGTTGGAGCTGCTTTAGGTAATCTCACCTTAACAACATTATCTAACACGGCTGTTCTTTTTGGCGATTTTCCAAACAATGAAGAAAAGCTATGTAAATTAGCAAAAAAATTGTTATGCTTTTATCCTGACTTGATGTTTTTTGTAAAATTAAATTTAGTTGATGAGCGTAACAATGAATAAAATTTGCTGAAGGATAACTTTTTTTTAATTTTGGCTTGTACAGCTCCAAAAGCACCACTCATTACTGATGCTCCATGGTAATTTTGTGCTATCAATTTTTCAGGACTCACATTAATTTTCAGACATTCTAACTCTTTTAAAATTACATCTGTCAAATGCTGCGATGTCGTTCCTTCAAGCTGAATAAATTTCCAAAATCTCTCACATACAACACCGTCTAAAACGTATCTGAGAACAAAAA
Organism: Rhamnusium bicolor; assembly: GCA_029963845.1. Classification (NCBI taxonomy): domain Eukaryota; kingdom Metazoa; phylum Arthropoda; class Insecta; order Coleoptera; family Cerambycidae; genus Rhamnusium; species Rhamnusium bicolor. The sequence goes on from JANEYF010000822.1 coordinate 77,537, forward strand.
CTACTTGTACTTTATTCATAACCCAACTTATGTCCATCTCTCAGTTTTAATATATTTTGTACAACACTCATATTTAATAGTAAACACCAAAAACATTGTTTTACTTAATTTCACGACAAGTAGAGATTTACTAATAAAATGTTCACAAATAGAAACATTAAAAACAACGCGACAGAATTTACCGACCAACGCGTACCTAGTCAGCATTAAGACTGCTCTCACAGACGAGGTCCTCTGTGACTGCTCTATTGAACTTCGTGCGTTACCGTTTCCGTAAAATGTGTCAGGGACATTATCCCCGGCAGTGTTTTCGGTCTCATTTGCTTTCTGACAATTCGCTCATAAGTCTATTTCACTTGTAAATTCGGTCCGTAGCTAGCTTTGAGGACAAGTTGTGGATTGACCCAAGATTTTTGAATTCTGTAAATGAATAATGTAATGAATATGAATGTGCTCGGAGGGGGGGATACGAAATCCTGCGATCTAGATATTTGAATAGTATTGTGCATAGAATGAACTAGAAACTTTAATATATTTTTTAAGAATATTAAAAATATATATATTATATATTTTTAAATTTCAGAAAATGAATAACTCTATTTTTTTATTTGTATGTGGGAGGTCATTGACCAAATGACCCTATAGAAGAACCGCCAGTGGGTGGCAGTCAGAAAGTGATTAATTAGCAAAGAATACAGTTCTGTTATCATAATTCATAAATTATGGAAGACCAAAAATTAAGTTCTACAAGTGACGCGATAAAAAAGCGTAGACTTAAAGAAGTAAAAAGTGCCAGGCAGAAACTACCGAAAATTACAATTTTTTTTTTCAGTAAAAGTAACAGACACTGAAGGGGATGCGAACGCACAAGTAGATGTGCAATCCGATCCCGTGATTTTCACGAATACATTAAATGATGTCGTTCCCAATTCCAGCTCGGTAAGCGATGAAATAGAATTGTAAATGAAGAATCCACCCGTGAACCCCAAACTAGTGCAGACGATTTTATAAACGACAGGTTATTTTTAAAATCAAATTTTATCTACTAAATTAAAAAGTCGTATAATTAATACATCGTCTTCTCGCCCTGTTGGTCCATTTCCGCGGGATCCGGCCCAAAATAACCGAAAATTGTCAACTGTGTATTATAAAAAGGAAACACCCTATGGATTGATTGATAGACAGTGGTTGTGTTATTCTAAGATATGGATGCCGTTTATTGTGAACGCTGCTGGCTTTTTTTCGAATGCAAATATGGAGAATTGGCGACAAGGTATCAGAGATTGGAAGGGGTTGACGGAGAAAATTCAGGTTCATGAAGCGTCTCAATCACATTTATCGGCCTGTTATGTTTATGAAAAGTGGAAGCATAACACAGTAATAGATAAAGGCTTAAAAAAAATTATAAACACTTTTTATTACTTGTCTAATTTTCACAGATCATAGATCAAAATTATTTCCAGTTTAATAAGAACATCTTTATACAAAAAAACAGGGCTCCCTATGGGTTCGCCACTTAGCCCCCCTTTTATCCGATATATTCATGGATAATCTTGAGGAAACTATATTGGATTCTCCAATATCAAAAAAACATATTATCTTTTGGTACAGGTACGTTGATGACATCCTAATAGGTTTTAAAGACCGACAATGAAAAATACTCCTCGATTTTATCAATAACATACATAATAATATATCTTTTATCTTAGAAACAGAGAACGATAATAAACCAATAAACTTTCTTGACTTAACTATAGAAAGACATAAAACATCATTTTCCTATAATATTTACCGCAAACCAACTTTTACAGACGCCACTATCCCCTTTAATTCCTATAACCCTCTCTCTCACAAATTAGCAGCATATCAATCTATGACACACCGAGCCTTCAGCTTACCTCTATCTGAGATAGATTTAAAAGAAGAATTGGACACAATAAGACTTATAGCACATAATAACGAGTACCCTCAAAATATAATCAACAATCTAATCTACAAAAAACAAAGTAAGTCCCTCTTAAAAGAACTTTATCCCATTATTAACGAGAAAAAAGTTCAAAAATATATTTTATTACCATATTCAGGTCAACTCTCTTATTCAATTAGCAACACTTTTTCCAAATTTAATATTAAAACATCTTTTAGTTCTAACAAAAATATAGGCAGATATCTTTTCAACACAAAACAAAAAACTGATATCTCTAAAAAATGTGGTGTATATCGGTTAGATTGCCCGGAATATAACGCCTCATATATAAGTCAAACAGGTAGATCGTTCGGGGTAAGATATAGAGAACATATTCACACACAAAAACAACATTACAACTTGTATAAACACCTAACAGATTCTGGTCATACAATAACTGATGACGATCAACCTAAAATATTACATATTTGTAGGAAAAGTAAAAAACTTAATCTATTAGAAGTACTAGAAATTAATAAATTAAATAGGAATAAACATTACAACATATTAAACGACCAAATAGATTTAAATAATTCTCCGTTATTAAACTTGTTCAGATAACCTGCTGTTAATAAAAATCATACCATAATATAATTTACTATCTTGGAAAAACCCCTACATTTAAAGACATAACATCTGTACGAATTTGATTTATATTATCAACCAAAAAGTGACCCATCCTTCAATTCAGTTCAGTTTATATTTAAATGAAAGTAAAATCTGTGTATAATTTAGTTTACTTGAAAATGTCCGAATAGGATGAAACTAGTTGTAAAATAAAGTGAAAATTAACAAGTAATAAAAAGTGTTTATAATTTTTTTAAATCAAAATGGATTTTCACAAAGTAACGTCATCTTCAATCAACTTTTTGATAAAGACTTAGAAGAGAAAATTAGATATGAAGCATGCTTTTGGAATCAAGTCTTGGAACGTCTTATTAACATAACATTAACATTAGCTAAAAATTGCCTAGCATTTCGTGGTCATCGCGAATCTTTATCGGAAACATATAATGGTAACTTCTTGTCGATGGTCCAATTGATTGTTAAATATGACGACGTATTAAAACAAGTTGTTAATTTGCCTAAGGGTACAACAAAATATTTGAGTCATCAGATACAAGACGAAATATTAAATATTTTAAGCAGTAGGATGAAGTCATGTATAATTTCAAAGGTTGAAAAAGTTCCATTTTTTGCTGTGATGATAGATACTAGACAAGACCTTAGTAAAAAAAGATCAGTGAAGTCAAATAGTGAGATACATAGAAATAATAGAAATAAAGGAATCTTTTCTGGCATTCACGGAAGTGCATGATTCAACTGTTGGATTATCATCAAAAATTATGAAGTTAATTGAAGATAATGGACTTAGTTTAGTGAAATGTCGAGGCTAGGACTATGATGGAGTAGCGGTTATGAGCGGTGTTTATGGTGGAGTTCAAGCCTCGATACAAGAAAAACAATCGGAAGATGGATGTAAGTAACATCCATTGCGCAGCTCACAATTTAAATTTGGCAATAGGAGATATCATAAAGTGTTCTGTAGAAATCCAATCATATTTTTCAATTCTTGAAGAAATATACGTATTTTTTGGAAACAGTTTATCTCGGTGGGACATACTATCAAATATAATAGGGGAAACCAACTTTACAACGATTGACTCCAACTCGCTGGATCGGGCGAGTGACATTTCTACTGGCAGTGAAACTTAAATTTTTAGACATAATAAAAGCATTGGATAAGATAATTTTATGTAGCAGTAAAAGAGAAGAATGAAAGAAGCCAAAAACATTTAAAAAAATTTCTACTTTTCAGTTTATATTTAAATGTATCATGATGGAAAAAAATAATGTGCCAAGCGAATTTTGCATCAAAATTATTACAAGCTAAGGACATTGATATTTCAAGAGCTGTAAATTCTTTAAAAGATGTATATGATACACTAAGTAAGTTGACAAATACTACAAAATTCTTAAAAATGATGCTTTAGAGCTAGCTACAAAATGGGGCATAAATAGAGATTTAAAAAAAAAGAAGGATCGTAACTAAGCGCCACTTCGACGAACTAGCTCTGGATCATCATTTTGATAGTGATGAAGAATATTTTCGATTCAATGTTTATCTTAAAGTTTTTGACGTAATATGTGGGGAACTAAATCACAGATTCAATGGTTTGTACCAAGTATGTGACGTATTTAACTTTTTAAGTCCTAAGAAATTATAATAACGAACTTTTAAAATGTTCCGAAAATCGCACACAGCATTACGAAGGTGATATTTCAAAGGAGTTTCCATTCAAATACTGAACTTAGTTTCAATCGTAAAAGATGGAATTTCTCAAATTAGAACAATTAAGGAACTGGCCGAACTGTTAATTATAAAATATAGTGCAATTGGTTCGAGTTTCAGTAGTGTTGTTATAAGTGCGTTATTGTTATTTTTAACAATTACAGTTACTACAGCAACCTCGGAAAGATCGTTTTCAACACTGAAAATTAGTGATGGGACTCGAGTGTGAAAATACTCGAGTGACTCGAGTCAAAATCCGATTTGAGTGACTCGAGTCATATGGCTGTTCAATTCGAGTAAAGTTGTTACTCGAGTCAAGTTATTGCTACTCGAATCAAGTTTTAACTCGAGTCGAATTGCAATTCGAGTAAAGTTGTTACTCGACTCGGGTTATTGCTACTCGAATCAAGTTTTAACTAGAGTCGAGTTGCAATTCGAGTAAAGTTGTTACTCGAGTCGATTTATTGATATTCGAATCAGTGAGTTACTAGATTCAAGTTTTAAATCGAGTCGAGTTGCAATTCGAGTAAAGTTGTTACTCGAGTCGAGTTATTGCTACTCGAATCAGTGAGTTAATATGATTTAAGTTTTAAATCGAGTTGAGTTTGACTAGAGTCTAGAGTCACGGCAGAGTCGAAATCAAACTCGAGGCGAACTATAGAGTAAGTAGTTGGAGATGATTCAGTGGTTTGATTTTAAAGAATTCTAAGTTCTAATTTCTAATTTTCTAATACGTCGTAATAACGTCGTATGTAACAATTATAGGTTTGTACGTAGAGGCGATTTGTAATAGTTTTCTGACTATAGAGATGCGAGTATTACGAGAGCTCTGCAATAACAAACGTTCTGATTGAACAAGCGCATCTCTACAACAAAGTGCGCATGCTTCTGATAGTTTCAAACAGTTGGAAACTGCTCTACGAACAAACCTTTTAATTAATAATTATACAATCTGACCTACAAACATGAAACAACAAACCTGGAGGGGAATTCCCGATCCCGATGACCCGATGATATAGTAATTGATTAGTGATTTCATTCATGGTTACATGTTTTCATCTTTATTACTTTTACAAGATTAGTGCCTTCATTGCCTTCATGTAAATAATCTTTCATATTTATATTATATAAACAAATCACACTGGCACTAAAGAATATTTAAAAATATTAATAAAACCATAAACAATTAAATTAAAGAAACTTGACTCGAGTCAAAAAGCGACTCGAGTCTAAAGGCGACTCGAGTCAAAAAGCGACTCGAGTCAAAAAGCGACTCGATTCAAAAATCGACTCGAGTCAAAAAGCGACTCGAGTTAAAAGTCGAGTCGATTTTTTGAGTTTTACTCGACCTAATTTTTGACTCGAGTTTTATAACAATGAAACCGAGTTTCAACTCGACTCGAGTTTCAACTCGAGTAAATTCGGAAACCTACCGAGTTATTCGAGTGAAAAAAAGTCACTCGAGTCCCATCACTACTGAAAATCATTAAAAACTATATGCGAACAACTATGACTGAGGAACGATTAAGCGGTCTTGCTATTTTGTCTATAGAAACCGAAGAAGCCTCAAGATTAGAATTGAAAGAGGTAATGAATAATTTCGCCTACGCCAAAGCGCGACGTAAAATATTTGTATAGTTTTAGAAAATTATATTTGTTATGTATTGCTTATTGTTTATTTTCGAGAATATCAAATTTTGTTTATGTTTTGCATGTAATAAATGTTAATTTTTTATTAGTATTATCTATTGTTTATTTTCGAGTTTTATTTTCTGTTAAGTAGGCAATAAATGTTACTTTTTTATTAGTATGCGACGTATACTATGCGTACATAATAGTAAAATAAATAAATATCAATATAACACTCTCCAAACAATCAACATAAAATTATCTCAATTCAACCGAAATTTGTTAAAGGAGCCCAAATTGAATTTTGCTGAGGAGCCTAAATTTTGAAGTTCCGCCACTTTGACATATAATATCTCTTAGGAATTGTTCACAACGTAACCGGGTATGAAGCAGCCTTGCCATCGTCATTTTATCATAAATCTGACAGAGACAAATAGCGATACAAATACAACTACTGTTTTTATTGACTCATGTATTAGCCATTTGTCTTACCTTTGTTATCCGTGTAGTCTCTCGATATAACATTGAGATACTCGCTCCTTTGTTTAATATCATAGATAGCGTCGCCAAGGTTACCACTTGGAGCACATTCCACCATAAACTCGTAATTGTCCGGCATTTTGGCCGACGGTCTCGATTCAATGTGTGACAGATTAACCCCATGTTTTTCAAAAATTGACAGGTACTTTGCCAAAATACCAACTTCTTCTGCAGGCGGAGCGAACAACAAGCAAGTGCTTCGTGCTGAATCTCTGCCAATTTTTATGTAGTTGCCTCCTGGCATAAGTTTGGGCTGTAAATTAAAACACAAAGTATTATTAGAGTAATTGTTTTTTCCTATCCAGATATGTAATTTAGATGAAATACAGTGTGGAAATTCAGTAACGCATAAATTCAGTAATTCCGTTGATATTAATTTTTTGGAAAAAATCTCGAAGGGGTATAGCGATTTTAACTTCAGAAAATATTTTCAGTCTATTTTCAGTTTCTTATGTCATTTATTTTTTAAGTTATGACGTCATCGACTTTTTTTAAATGACAACCTATATTCTTTATTATTGATTTTGTTAGTAGTTTTTATTCCGGTTCTGACCGTATAAAATTTCCAATATGTTATATTTGAAAAAAATCGAGAAAAACAGTCTTAAAGTTCAAATAACAAAAATTCATTAAATTGGGAAAATTTATCTAGTTGCCTAAGTCTAACGGAAAGTTATCGACGGCACATTCGTTTTTATTTTGAAATTATACAAATAGTTGAAAAATCGAACTAATGTGATACACCGGCAACTAGATAAATTTTCCCAATTTAATGAATTTTTGTTATTTGAACTTTAAAACTGTTTTTCTCGATTTTTTTCAAATAATAACATATTGAAAATTTTATACGGTCGGAACCGGAATAAAACTGCTACCAAAATCAATAATAAAAAATATAGGTTATCGTTAAAAAAAAAGTCGATGACGTCATAATTTAAAAAATAAATGTATATAAGAAACTAAAAATAGACTGAAAATATTTGCTGAAGTTAAAATCGCTATACCCCTTCGAGATTTTTTCCAAAAAATTAATATCAACGGAATTACTGAATTTATGCGTTACAAAAGTTCAAATAACAAAAATTCATTAAATTGGGAAAATTTATCTAGTTGCCGGTGTATCACATTAGTTCGATTTTTCAGCTATTTGTATAATTTGAAAATAAAAACGAATGTGCAGTCGATAACTTTCTGTCAAACTTAGGCAACTAGATAAATTTTCCCAATTTAATGAATTTTTGTTATTTGAACTTTAACACTGTTTTTCTCGATTTTTTTCAAATATAACATATTGAAAATTTTATACGGTTGGAACCGGAATAAAAACTACTACCAGAATCAATAATAAAAAATATAGGTTGTCATTTAAAAAAGAAGTCGATGACGTCATAATTTAAAAAATAAATGACATAAGAAACTGAAAATAGACTGAAAATATTTGCTGAAGTCAAAATCGCTATACCCCTTCGAGATTTTTTCCATAAAATTAATATCAACGGAATTACTGAATTTATGCGTTACTTAATTTCCACACTGTATATTGTTCTGGCAACAGTGCTGCGTATGTGCATATTCTCTTTATATGTATAATTCAATATGCATCGTGGTATATAGCTGCGAAAGTAGTTATTTAAAATGCTTATTATTACGAAATTTTTTTAAGGTATAAAATTATGGTTAGTATTTTAATATTATTTAAATTTAATTCATTTTTGTTATCAATAATATTTAGGTTATGGCGTAATAATTCATATCAAAAATTTGATTAAGATTAACCAAATTAACATATTAATCATTTACTAACATAACATATTAGGCCCGAATTATCAATAAGCTTAAGCTTGTTTAAATACCATAGTGCCAATTGTCTTCAAGTCGCTACTGCAAAACTGCCCCTTAAACTTAATTTTTAACAGGGGTTTAAGCTCGAAATTTGGTTTTAGTTTGCTCAAATTCTATGAAAAAATTATTTTAATAACTGAATTTATAGATATTATATCACACTCATTGTTATGCATATTATTTCATAGCAGATATGGATGATTTAGTTTTTCATCAGTAAATGCACAATAATTTGATCAAAATGCTTATTTAAATTTCATGTCTTCTAATATTTAAACTCATAAATTTTAAGCTACCAATCCTACAGATATTTTGATTCATTTATTTTGAGAAATTGAATGTAGAATATAAATAAATATAGTTTAAAAAAACTAAAAAACACGCTATTAAAGTACATCAAACTAAAAAGTGAAAAATAATTATTAATGTAAACTAAAAACAATAATGAACGAAAAATACTAGTATTATTGTGAAAAAAGCGTGGGGCGCTTTGTGCCATATTTTTCGTATATCGAGCAACCCACGCTTTTTTCATAATAATACTAGTATTTTTCGTTCATTATTGTTTTCAGTTTATATTAATAATTATTTTTCACTTTTTAGTTTGATGTGCTTTAAAAGCGTGTTTTTTAGTTTTTTTAAACTATATTTATTTTTCACTTTTTAGTTTGATGTACTATGAAAGCGTGTTTTGTAGTTTTTTAAACTATATTTATATTGCTTATTGATGTTGATATTATAACATATTACGATCCAACAGATATTTCTGAAAAAAAAAAAATTTTTATTTCAGCCATGGGATTTGAACTCACGCCCGAGGAGTCCGTCGTTTCGCGTCGACTAAGACTTGTCCGCTCGGCCAACGACCGAACTGAGAATCACGGAATATACTTACAATATTAAGCCTCTTGCTCTCACGCAGAGGATACGTGAGGAAAGGACTGGCGATCCTGATAAGGATAATGATATAAACTTATCAAATTATTGTATTGTTACCGGTTCTTCGTAAATGTACAAAGTTTCAATTAAATCTGTCCGTTTAAAGTGGGTCAAAATCGAGTCCAAAGAGTCGATTACAAACAAACAAGCAAACAAACAAACAAGCAAACAAACATAAAAGTGAAGCTAATAAAAGCGTGTTAAAAATATAAAACTTCCTATAAAATTTATTCAATGGTGTAACAAATATTGGCAAATATGTGGACACCAGACCTCATTTCTACGCCATTGAATATAAACAAAATAACCAGTCATGTCGCAATTAACATATTTTTATACTCAGTTGTTAAATATGAAGGCGTAGAAGGGCCAACAATATTATTTTTTCCTAGATACGTTGAATTTTCACTTCGAAGTGGCAATTGTCACTTCGAAGTGACAATTGTCACTTCAATGTGACAATTCTCACTTCAAAGCGAGAATTGCACTTCAAAGTGACAACTGCCACCTCGAAGTGACAATTTTCAATTCAAAGGTGTTTCACAAGGTGCCCCTGTGTTTAGGGCTCCATCTCCAGTAGGTCAAAATATTGAAAAAAAAAACCTAAGCCGTTTAAAAGTTATTAAACAAACAAAAATTCTTAATTTGTAATACTCTGTATTATTTGTAACATTTCGGGAATAAGTTTATGAGAACTTTTTTCTTAATATCAAGCCCTGAAATCGGCTTGTACGTTAAAAACTGAATCATCCTGTATAAAAACATACAATTGTCAGAAATACAGGGTGTATCAGGATTAACTGAACAAAATATCTTTGTGGATTGAGACTATTTTATTTTTTTATTCAAAAACTTCAGTTCCAGGAAATAAGGTGTTTCGAAGTGAATCAAGCTTTCCAAACCACATTTTTATATGATAAAATTCGGGTCCGTTAAAAAGTTCGAATAAAAAAATGAAAAGGTGGTTGCTGATTTCACCCAGTTTACTGATAAGGAATGATTGAATAAAATATCCTTTAGAACGGTTCCTATTAGTAGAAAATCTCTATTAAAATTATTTTTTTTATCATTTCTCCAAAACTGAGAAAAAAATTAAATAATTAAAGCCTCCATCTTTGGAGGGGTGTAACTCTTTGATGCGTTTCCGGACATATCTCCATAGGAAACTTTTTTTTGAGGTCTTGAATTAAGATTTTAAGTTTGTTCAGTTAATCCTTAATGGAGAAATTATAGAGGAGCACATAAAATTGATCCCTGGTGAACGCCAGATTTGATAAACATTGTTTCTAAAGGTGAGTCCTCACAACAATTTTTTATGAGTTACACTTTTTACGTTACCTGATTCTATTGAACGCGTAAAATTTAAAAAAATAATAAATAAAACGTGGATCTACTATTGTTCTTTACACTCGTAGAAAATTGAAATTCAACGATCATGAGAAATCGAGCAAAAAACAATGCATTATATACATATAAAATCAATGAAACTTTAACAATAAAGAAGCCCATAAAATTTGTATACACTAAAAAATGTAAATTTCAGGCCACATCTACAAGTAAACTTTTTTTAACTGTAGTTTTTAAAATATAAACAGATTACTTAACTAAGTATTATTTATGTTTCTTGATAGATGACAGATTTCAAAACACACGCACAAAGACTTGAATAACTGTTAATCTAAGTCAAAAATAGACCTACTTTAAATTTTAATACGAAAACCAAATTTCTTCTGTTGTTTCATTTTAGTATATTTTATCCAAAACACGTGTTATGCGTTTATAAATTATTAATTATTTTTAATTTAAATGCCAGTGAAATACAAAACTGATTTAAAAAAAACTAATAAAACTAGATTTGAAAGTGAATACCAATACTATTATCTAAGACAGGTATTTAATTAAAAGCGTTGTTTATTTACATACATCGTTAATGACTTCCACAGGAATTCCATTAAATATTTTGATTCTCATGTTTATATTACCACCGTATCTATCACTCACTTAATCAAGAATAAGAAGACCGCCAGTACACAATGAAGTTAAAATATTGCTCGATTTTGTATTTATATAAAGACAATGTGATTCACATTAAATTAATTACTAAGATCAATATTTTTGTTCACTAACTTACACGTGCGGTAATTCCTAATTAAACTTAACAGAAATATGTAAAGTTCACATGAAATTACATCAGCTGGTATTACTGTTTTTTTTTGTGGTCGATAAATTATTTTATCATTAACAAAGTTTAGCAATGACTTTTTTTTCAAAGTCACAGTCTACGATATCATATCAGTACCAGAAATACCACGCAGAAGATAAAAGAGGAGGTGGAAAAGTAAGGAACACATATTTAAATGAAGTCGAAATAAGCCTTTGGCCATAGTATGCTAACTAACCTGTAGAAAAATTCCATTACAAACATTTCTGGAAGCAGAATTTCAGGAAATCATTCATGACTTGCAAATCTTCCACTGTAAAAGTTCACATCTCCGGAAGCCCAGTATCTTTCCTAATTATCACATGAGTAAATAGTGGGGTAATAAAATGTTAAGTAAGTCTAGAGATCCGAGGATGCAACGAAGCAGCTGAAAACATCGATAATTAGAGATAAACTGTTTATCCTCAGAACCGCAACATCTGCTGCAATTTTTGTTCTAGTTTTTCCTGGTTCATTTATTTACGATGCGCTGAAGAAGGGAAATTACTTTGAAACAGCCGCGGCTGCATTTGTTTCCCTGATTATTTGGGACTCCAAATAATCAGGTGCTATTAATTGTTTAATGAAATGGTTTGTGTACATCTTTGTCGCAAAAAAAATGAAACAACCTCTTGTCTTGTCTTGTAAAGTTAACAACATTACTTTATTTTTCCTTTTTGTTGAACCGTGTGTGATAGAAATATACGAATTTAACAACACTAGTAAAAGGTGTTTGGCTGTCATGATGTCAAAAGATTATGGCGCACCAGGTCGATAGGACACAGATGGGAGTTAGTAAATGGAAAGATGGAACAACGCGCCCTGATTATTAAACATTATTATCAAAATGGTGAAAGTTTGATTGCCACGATTCGTAAAGTTCGTCCAATTTTCGGTCGAAATAATGTTCCTCATTTATCTACTGTGACAAGAATAATCAAAAAATTTGAAAGTACTGATTCGGTTAGTGATATGGAACACAAGACACGAGCTCGTAGAGGTCGTTCAGTACAAAACATCACGGCAGTTCGCGAGATCGTACCGAGAGTTCAGGGGCGTCGATTCGTCATCGTGCACAAGAATTGGACGTTACAACAGCCACTCTTCAGCGCATTCTCACTAGAGAGTTCAGCAATTGGATCATTGAACAACAAGAAGTGAATGCCGATTTTGCGGACAAAATCATTTTCAGTGATGAGGCCCATTTTCACGTCGATGGCTTTGGTAATAGGCAAAACTGCCGCATTTTGGGCTCAGAAAATTCACGAATGGTTCATGAGAAAGCAATGCATCCAAAACATGTCACTATTTGGTGTGCATTGTGGTCTGGGGGAATCATTGGGCCATTTTTCTTCGAAGATGATGCAAGTAATACAATAACGGTGAATGGCGAACGTTATGGTGCTATGATAACTCAGTTTTTTCTGCCTCAATTGGAAGATAGGTATTGCTCTCGACGACATGTGGTTTCAGCAGGACGGTTCCAGTTGCCATACCGCCCGTGAAACATTGACGGTCTTGCAGAAGTATTTTCCTGGTCGTGTCATCTCTCAGTTTGGTGACCAGAATTGGCCGCCATGCTCTTGCGATTTAACACCTTTGGACTCTTGGCTGTGGGGTTATTTGAAGTCACGGGTTTAGGCAAACAAGCCCGGGACCACCGAAGCATTGAAGGCCGAAATTAGACGTTATATCAACGAAATACCGCCACCCACATGTATGCAACACCGTTATTCAAAATTTCGCCAAAAGAGTACGCATGGGCTAGCAAAGCCGTGGCGGCCATTTACCAGATGTGTTGTTGCATACATAACTCCCAAATGTCTACAGTATAACTCAATAAATATTTGGATACTGTGCTACAGAAAACCATATTTTATTGAACCTTGAAATATTGCGACCTTATTGAAACACCTTTTGTTATGTTTTCGACTCAGGCTGTCATATTTTTAACACAAACACTCTCAGAAACGAGATACCTATGTGGATCTAATAGATTTTATGAACATGAAATAAAATGTGCCTTATTTAAAAGACGCTTATTAAAGTTTAAAATATATTTAAATTTAGTTAACAGACAGATTTCTCTAGAAAGAGTGATATCCTCTTTTTATACAGATTTAAGAAATTTTGTACTATATTTTTAGATATTGGGATATTCATTCATAAGGCACAATAACTCAAAATAGCGATTTTTGAGTTCTTATGGTACTTATGGTTGGAGGTTCAAAAGTTTTATGAACGGTGTGATATTCCAGTTTAGTGAAAACTGCTTTATTTATTCGTAACGGCTATGGGACAATAAGTTCTTTAGAATTTAATGCTAGGTTATGCTAGTAACGTCCCTTACAAATACCTACTGATTAACAGACATTTCTTAACGTGAATGTAATTCTCATGGTTCGAACCAACAATCCTCCGTCGTCGATGAGACTGCAACTTTGTAATTAACTCCTATTTATAATATTAAGTGATACTGGTTACTCATTTCAAGTTAAAGTTTTGAAATTCTTGTTTATTCTGGCACAACAAATTGATACAATTAATAGGTAAGTGCATATTATTTTTTGGTGAAATAACAATGTTTTTTCTGTCATAAGTTTTAGCATTCGCGTCCCTTTTGTCGAAGAATGTTTGCCTCCCGCTTCACTCTTTTTGAATATACATTGTTCTCTATAAAACGAAAACAACACTGACGTAGTTTTCCACGAAACACCAAAACACTATATACTGCACTCGACGCGCGTTTCGCAGACCAAGTTGGCATCATCTGGAGATGATTAAAACTAAACTTATGCTAACAATCTATCCTATTTATACCTAAACTATTGTCACGGTTCGCTGACCGTCACGGGTCTGTGAACCGTGACCAACTAACCAATAAAGTGGGCTATTTGGGATAGGCCCTCTGTCACTATTCATACTATTTTTACACTTTATGATTTCCAAACTTTCAAATGCATCCAGCTGTCCAGTATTTGTAACATTCCTAATTAATCTTAAATTGCTAATATCTATTTTATGATTGTTCTCAAACGCATGTTGGGCTACACTAGACTTATCTGTTCTATCATATTTGAGATGGGCAATATGCTTTTTGAATCTAGTTTGAATTGATCGTCTAGTCTGTCCAACATACTTTTGATTACAGTACTTACAGCTAATTTCGTAAATCCCCGACTTTTCGTTTATTTCAATTTTGTCTTTTGAATTGCCTAAAAGTTGTTTTAGTTTGTTTCCCGATGAATGAACCACTGTCATACCTACATTCTTAAAAATCTTACCATTACCACGGGTGAATCGAAGATCGAATGGAATCGACACAAATTTCGGATTTTCTCTTTCATTTTGAAAGGTCGAGGAATTTCGAAGCGACTTTTTAAACTTTCGTTTCCTAATTATTTTATCATTTAAACTTACAGAATATCCATTACTCGCAGCTATATCCTTAATCAATGTCTTTTCTTTTTCAAACCTCTCCTTATTGAGGGGGAAGCTCAATAGACGATGGAATAGAAAATTAAAACTCGCCATTTTGTGTTGAACATAATAGTGAGAGTCCTTAGGGATATATCTTAGAATACTGGTGTCTTTTCTGTATATGTCAAATTCTAACTTATTGTCACTATTTCTAATTATTAATACATCTAAAAATAGTAGTTGTCCAGAGTTTTCAGTTTCACGTGTGAATTTAACTGACGCGAAACGACTGTTTAATTTAGATACAAAGACTTTTGTATCGAACACTGCAAAAAATATCATCCACATACCTAAGCCAAACCCTGGGGAAATATTCCAATTTTTCTTTTGCTTCCGTCTCGAATCTGTTCATGAAGAGACCGGCAATGAATGGTGACAAAGACTTACCTATTGCTGTTCCTTCATGTTGTTCGAAGAAATTATCGTTGAATCGAAAACAATTTTGTTTCATGCAAAGTTTAGTGAGTTTAAAATATTCTTTT
Source organism: Rhamnusium bicolor (assembly GCA_029963845.1). Lineage (NCBI taxonomy): Eukaryota > Metazoa > Arthropoda > Insecta > Coleoptera > Cerambycidae > Rhamnusium > Rhamnusium bicolor. The sequence goes on from JANEYF010000822.1 coordinate 92,908, forward strand.
ACTACATCTTGACTCAGATTGTTTAATTCGTGTAGATCCTTAAGATAGTCCAAGATCTGTGGTATCGGAATACTTGAAAACAATGAACAAACGTCAAAGGAGATCAAAATTTCACCTTCTTGTAACTGAACATTTTTCACCTTATTAATAAAATCGTTGGAATTAATCACAAAGAAACTAGGTGGTGCAATAGGTTAATTTTCGAACTCTTTTTGTTAACCATTTTGATAGGTGATAAGTCGGCGATCCGATTGCCGAAACAATAGGACGTACCGACTTTCCTGGTTTATGTATCTTTGGCAAGCAGTACAATCTAGGTACACTTGGGTTAGATACATGTAACTTCCTACTTAAAGCTGAAGTAATAAGGTTGTTGCAGGATTTAAGTACATTTCTTACTTCAGTAACCATTTTTGGTAATGGATTTCTAGAAAGCTTTTTATAAGAACTATTACTAATCATCGCTATAAAACGAGTAATATACTCTTCTCTTTTAGTTCAAAAATTGGTAATCCTAGTCACGATATCACTGGGAAGTAAGAAAAACTTTAGGATGGGCAGATTTCGTTATACAGGGTGTCAGTTTTTTGCAGTAGGACTTTGACAGTTGATATAAGACTTTTTTAAAAAGAAAAATGCCTATAAACGTTGAAATACTTTTTTCTTTTTAATTTTTCTTTTAATATAAAAATACCTGTTTAAAAAAACATAACATTGCGGCCAAAGACTAAGTAATTGAGAGCAAATAGTTTAGGATTAAAATCTATCGTTAAATATATTCAGTTGCGTAGATAGAGAGGCACATATGAGTATCTTTGTGGAAAAAATTATTAACCAATTGGAATTTTCCAGTTCTCTTTTCAAACATTTGAAAGAGCATTCAATTTTGTTTTAAAAATACCCTATTGTCACAAGTCGATAAGATGCAGCGTTTTTAAGATAAACATAAAACAGCTAATAATAGCGATAATTAGTGATACCAGCAGTAGTAGCTTTAACCTTGAAAGAATTCTAATCGCGTATATGATAGGTATTCAGAAATAATTAATTACATTAAAAAAATCATAAGTATGTCTAGTGGTGTGAGCTTGGATATAGGACACGGTCACGTCGCTGTCATAATAAAAATGACTATCATGTCATTTTGTATTGTGACGACAGAATGCCAAAATTGTCACTTGTGTCAAATATTAATATGACGACGTCATTTTCATTATGACGGTCAAAATAAGCCGATTTCTGCTTTTATAGAATACGTGAGTGGAAGAAACAATTACTGAATTAAAATGGTTACGTTTTCCCAATGGGCCTTTTCACTACTTCTTAAATCTCAAAACAAATATGTTTATTTGAAAGCTAACTGATAGATAGTCACCTTGTGCAACTATGTTTGAAATATAAGTCTCCCATTGTTTAATAAAAAAATAAACATTTAATATGGCAATTTGAACCTCATTTGACCTTGAAGCTGAGTGACGTCACACAAACCGGAATCATGTTGGTAGCATTTGCCAGAACGCCTAATACTACTAACATCACACCACAACTGACACATTTTACATTGTTTACGGTTAGTTTTGTGGTTATGTTCTGCGTTTTCATTTACGAATTGTGTTTTGCTTTGTTTCTGCACATTATTTGAAGAAAATGGAGCCAGGATTTTTTAAAGGAAATGAAGAAAATCTGCCGAAAGTTGACTTTATTATGGTGGACATTTTACATGTCAAATTCGGATTATTTATCAGCAGAAGTCAGGAATATTAAAACAAAACGGTAAGTCATTAGTAATCTTATTTTCGTGTAATTTATTTATAAATATAATGGAACTACCATTATTTTAACATGCAATTGTTACAATATTTTTCCAATTTTCTGAATCTTCTTTTAACCGTAAAATTTCAATAATTTAGCATCAATTTCTAAATACAACTACTTTTCTTACATCAAAATGATCTTCACAACAGTAAATGTTTCTGGTTTTCGTCAACTGCTTCTCAACTTTGGCTATTTTAAATCATGCTTTTCGTCTATTTTCATCTGGTGGCACGTAAACGAAAATTTTGATTGGACAATTCATGTTGTTATTTGTACATGTTGGTACAAAGCACTTTTAAAACATTTCCACACACAACAATCCAAACTAAAAAGAAACGACTGTCAAAGTCAATTTCGACGTCAACTGTCAAAAAGCAGAGAACCAACTTTGCAATACAATGATGTGTCATGTTCAAGGTCGTAGTCTCTTTGACGTCACTAAGGTGGGTTGCGTGACGTCACATAAAAGCGCGCGCTTTATTTCCGCACTTTTGTTATTTTTATTTCGATAGAAATCGTGCTCAAAAAAAAATATACGGCAAGTTTTTTTTATAAAACACTATCACATAAAGCAATAAAAAAATCTGTGAAAAGGCCCATTGCTGATTTTTTTATTTGAAAATTTAAAATGCTTTGTTTATTTGATTATGCAGCTCACACAGGGATTATTTATTAAGGGCAGTGCCATATACAAACTTCAGCTCAGTTGTATTTTAAAGCTGCGTTTTCACCAGATATCTAACTTAAATCTATAAATCACTGTTAAAATTTGTATTAGTAATAACGAAAAACGAAGACGTATGATTCATCCTAAATACCATACAGATTTAATATATAAACATATAGGCAATCAACACTGATGCGTATTTTTTCATTAATAGGAAATACGATTATTTAGTTTCATAAAATGACACCAAATAAAACGTTCGTATTTTTTATCAATAAAGAAAATAGACATCAATATTGCCTGGAATTTTATATAATAAATCCATATGGTATTTAAGATGCATCATATCTTGTCTTCATTTTTCGTTCTTATCAATAGAAAAATTTTAATAGCAATTTAGAGTTTTCTGTTGGTTATCCTTGCGACGAAGACGTGCTAAAGCCGCCTTATGGAGTAATAACTCCTTAAAATTTATACTTCAAAAATTAT